>NQII01000642.1:257442-296499 GCA_002778355.1 Clitarchus hookeri
ATCATGATTTTATTTTTAAAGTACATATTTGACAACATAAATTTTTCTTGTATTTTGAAGGAGTATTGGAATATTGTAAATAAAAAAATATGATTTGTTAAAAAAAAAACTTAGGTAAACCATTTTTATTCTATACTGTCAATTAAATAACATTTTTAAAGTCACAAGTTTGTTGGGAATTTTTTCAATTCATAAATATTCGAAAATGTTAACCAAACATTTGCAATTTGATTGCATAATCATCCTTAATTTTAAATTATGCTTAGTATTTTACGTTCAGTTTGTTGATAAATGACTGCTGCTTACAAAGAAAACTTCAGAGTTAATTGCTGATAGACGACGACCTTAATTAAGTGATTATTACTTAATTGTGTGAGGTATGACATGATTTTACATATACATTCATTCCATCGATGTGTTTTGTCAGTGAACACTTGAAAGAGAGAAAAATTGTCAGAATCCCGAGATCTCAGAATGTGGCTAGCATGTAGTTGACCTGCCAACCCTCGTCAAACCGTTACTAATGCGTGCTGCAGCAGCTTGGCCCCGAGACAAACGCACTTAGTGCTATAACAGCATAAGGGAGTCTGTCTTCTTAACCAGTCACTGATTTCTAAACACGCTAGTCAACAAGGTAAAGATGACTCTTAAAGATAGATAAGTGGTAAATGTCTCTATATAATGATAGTAAAAAGTTGGTTGTGTCCGCTGTACGTAAGAAAACGCTCAAAAGACGAAGAGACCCAGTCGGGCAAGAAGACTTGACAATATATGACCACCGAATCTGTTATTAAAATTAGAAGCCTGCTTTAATGCGTGCATTACCATACGACGTGTGACAAAAACTACGACTTCGAGAGTGTGCGATCCACAATACGCACGAAACACGTACAGTTTGTCACCTTCGTATTCATTCATACACTTCGATTTTGTGACAATATCTTTACGTTTCTTACAGTTCTAGTAATTTTAATGTCTCTTTCGTTTAGCAAAATTAATTGTGGGTGATTTAATTTATTTATTATTAACAAATCGTTTGTACAAAAATGTAACCCAAACACGAAAGAAACTAAGGAAGTTGAACCTTTCTATGTCACATTGTTATTCATGCAGTTGATACAATACGTAAATGAAACTCGCAAAAGAGAAGTTATATTATCTTATGGAGTAATCTTTGGCTTTGATAACTGCTTGGCGTATGTTTGTGTGGGGTTACTGGCGTCTCACACCTTTCACCACTGATGTACCATTCTTCAGGCACTAATATTTTCAGCTGCTCTTCGGAAGAAACATTTCTGTAATGTACTCGAGACTTCAGAAATGCCCATACATGCTCAATGGAATTGTGGTTAAGAAAGAGGGGAAGTGATTTCAATTGTTTTGGAAAGTTCAAAATTAACCATTCTTTATTAAGACCGACTGTGTGATTAGGATCGTTTTCATGTGGGAAGGCATCATTCCTAATTTTTTTTTTCATTTTGCTTGACATTCTTCCATACGTCATTATACAAAATCTTTTCCACTGTACTATCAACACACTGAATATTACAGACTCATTTTGCTGACCTACAATCCGACATCGTAACAGAATTTTCCCTATGGTTAGCTGTGGGAAGTATATTGATAACATTATTGGCCGTTTAAACTTTTCTCAGTGCCTTGTGGACACCACCTGAGCCAGAAACGTTGTTTTAGTTTAATTTGACCAAATGAGATTGTTCCCCCCTCCCCCTTTTTAAATAGAGCAGCTTTGTAGCGCGGTTTTTCTTCGGGCTTTTCCCTTGCGACCCTGCCATTGTCATGGCTACATAACACCCGAAGAACTGCCTCAGAACACATTTCTTACCGGCAACAATTTTCAATTCGCCGTGTAGTTTAGGTAGTTAAAGGGGACCTGATTTTATTCACTGCACAACTAATCGTTCTTCCTGGGGATTCCATGTTTCCATTTAGGTTTTCTTGGTATGTTTCTAACTTTCCCTTGATATTTACATTTATTTCCATCATACTGAATTGTTGCACGACTCTTATTCACGATTTGTTCTAGTTTTCTTAAGGAGAATACTCTAAGCGCTACATTTACAAATGTCTCTTCCAGCTTGGAACCAAGTTCCTTACCCCCACCCATTTTCTTGAGAGTACTGCCGGTTGTATGTAAAAGATGAAAAACGAACTATACTCGCATACGTCCCACATCTGTTTACACTAGACTCAAGGCCATCAAACAACTGTAAATGTGTGTGGATAGCAAAGTGACCTTCGTTTGGGGTTATAAATACCTCTTATTTTTATTTTCAGGTTATACGTTTGGAAGGGAATATTTCGTGCACTAGGTGTGCGTATTTTACTCTTTTCTGTAATATACATAACTTTAATTCAATAATTTCAACAACATAATAAAAAAAGGACCATTTTATAATAATAAAACCGTGACATACTGCAGTTGAATTCTGCAAACATCGAATCTGAAGTGCAAAATAAGTAAGTGTAATGGTAGAAAACACGTCTTATTTATCATTTTTTTCGCAACCGACACATGCACTAATTTATTAAATGTGATTTTACTACGCGGTTAATTTGTATTGTAGTTTCCGGTGCGGCGCAAAGGAGCCCAGTACTCGCGGGCACTTTCTTGAACAAGAAAGTGAGCATCTAAAGTGTACAGATGGTGAACACTAGATAGAGCGCTAGCTAGTATGCTACCATATTGAGTGATCAGTACACACGGTACTAGTTCTTGAACAAGAAGGATGTACACCTTTAAAATGTACTGCTGAATTGGATCCTGTATTTGGGGTTTTTTTTAGGGTAGTTTGAGCAATATCGATTTTCAGCTACAAAAAAGGGGGAAAACTATATAGAAATACATTCCATGTGTTTATTTTTATGGATGTATTCCTGCTGTTATGTCGTCATTGTTATAAACATTTAGCACTAGTGAGAATTAAAAAAAATGCTTCTTTTGCCCTCTTAAACATTATATGCTCCAAAATAGGTTAACTTCGTTTAAATAAGCATTCCTGCGCGCACAAAGGTGTTTACGTTCGAACTTGTACGAGAAAGAAAGAGGAAAATAGAACCGTCACTATCTCGCACTAGCTAGTGTACAAGTACTTGTGTATGCTAGCCACTAGCATGCTCAATGGCCATTCACACGACACAAGTTCCTTACAGGTCAAGGTGTAAAAGATAGATACATATGTTTGCTAGGCTTTAGGTTATTGGCTGCGTGTCTTCGTCGGAAGATAGTGTGGTATCTGACTGGGCCAATCACAGGTAGGTTTTCTCCGGTACGTGAACGGCTTTGATTCTTGGGGAGGCACCTGAGGGAAGCTGGTAATAAGCGCGCTTATAACTTTCAGTTGTCAGCGCTTATTTCCGGCGTGTATAACGCTTTTGGGCGGCCACGTAGAAAGCTCGAAACAAGCGTAGTTTGCGGATAACTTATTGCGAGTGAGGAAGAGCACTCACCATGTTTAGAAAAAAATAAATTATGTTTTAAACTTTGTTTTATTATTGTGGATATTTCATTCCAGCACTTGCCATATTGTCTGTGAGCGCGTTCTTTACTAGTTTTTCGCAAATAGGTATTTTTAATTTACTAGTTTTCTGCAAACTAGGAAAGCGAATTGGTCTACATCAATCGTTATAGAATGAAATTACGATACAATGGTATACAAGTAACATAATGCACAACCAGAAGTGGTAAGAGGAAAGAACACTGCTGTTGCGAATGGCGTTCGCAAACTAAAAGGCTCGGCTTCACCTGTTCTGCAGAAATTCTTAGTTTTCGTGTCGTAATTTTAGTTTCAAAGGTATTATTGAAAATGCTTGATTATAGAAAATTTACAATTTACTAGTTATTTAATTATTTTGTGTCTTAATTTTCATTGTTATTTGCTTCATACAAAAAAAGGCCGAAACTTATTGATAAAAAATCATGATGTTCCTGACTTTTTACAAGCAGATAACACGCAATGGAAATTAACCAAAAAATACTAAAAAAAACTCGTAAAATGTAAAATTTCTATAATCGTACACGAAGGAATTTCTGCAAAAGGGGTGAAGCAGAGTCTTAATCAGCGCGAGGGAAAATGTTTCAAATATTGTTTGCCAGCGCAGACTAGCTCGGACACGCTTTCTCTGTTTGCGGGCGCATTTGAAACAAGATCATTCGCTCGCTTGTTGGCGCCGGTTGCCCAGCGCTGGAAACACTTTTCTACAAGCTGTTAACAGTAAAGCGAGCAGTTTTGAGACCCTAGTTACATTTTTTCCTTTCAGCCAAATTTTTTTCTTTCAGCCATAGTTCTTTACCTTTAATCACTTTTTTAAATAAATATTGCCATGTAAATAATAAACCGTGTGTATATTAGACCACATTTGGAATTCAACGCCTAAGGCTAAAATAAAATATATTTACTGACTATTATTCCAAATGGGAGGGCTTTGAAAAGTGCTCACTTTACCGTGAATAGCCTATACGTGTAACTGGATAGGAAATAGTTTCGCGAAAATCGGGCGCACAATAGGGCGTGTTGGTTTCTCCTCGGTTTTTTTTACGCTTGCCCTCGTTTAATTTATCATGCGAGTAGCTCGAAAGTAGAACTTGGGCAGGGTTTCTGGAAAGTTGGGAGTAGCCACGAATGGAGACTGTAGTCGTGAGTGAGTAAGTGAAGAATTTGGGCTGCTCGTAATATCCAGGCTGTGAGAGCAGATGACTGTGAAGAGTGGTGAGTGTGGTGCAGACGAGGAAACGGGAGATCCCAGAGAAAATCTGAGAGCGTCCCCGCTGGTAATCGAACCCGGTTCGCCTAGGTGGGAGACTAGTGGAATTTCTGCCGTTGGAAATAAGCATTTTCCAGTCCCTGTTAGAAAAGACACAGGGAATTATGTAGCCGATTTCAGGATGTGTTACTGTGTATGTGACCACAGCAAGGAAGTTTTTTTTCGCCCGTTGTCCGGCGATGACTTGTGGGACTGGGCGGTCGGCCGCGCTCAGAAAGTACTACGAAGTCAACAGCGGAAACGAGCATGAGCCAGCCACCCCCCCCCCAACCCCTCTAACATATCTTCTTTCTTGTTTCTTAAACTTTTTGTTAAAATCTGCCAAATGCCTGCTGGCGTAACTGTGACCGATACCCAGCCCGGAGTTTTTTTTTTGCCGCGCTCTGCGAGAAGGGCAGCTGCTAGTTCGCTAACAAACCTGTTCCCTAGTTTCTCAGAAGGAAAGGTGCTATGTTTTTCGACTTCCATCTGCCCCTTGTCGCCCTTTTTGCCCTTGGAGCTTCCTTTCCTGTCTAGGCCTGGAAGTCCTTTCCGAGGCCCACCTTTCACGATACCAAATTAAGATGGATTCACAACCTCCATGTAGCGTGCGTACGTACGTTTGAATAAAAGTTGAACACTGCATATATATGTACATGCATCCATTCACACTTAGCGTACGTACGTACAGCTGAACTCTCAACAAATCATAATGTGATTAATTAATACATTTAGTAACTAAAATTTTTGAGGTGAAAACATACATATGCGATAATCTGTTTTCTTTGTCTAATGTTTTATTATTGTACCACTTTTTTTCACAAAGCCTGCGAAAAAAAAAATGTCGCTTCGGAAAGTTGCGTTTTTGTTTGAATGTTTGCCAACAGAAAAGTTACGTACGCCTGTTAGTGAGAGATTGTAAATCCGCCTTTACTGATGCAGGTTGTTCTTGATAAACTGAGAACTTCTGAAAGCCCTGCTTATGATATACTTCTAATGCACGCACAGGGTGTATTCTTCTACCATATTATGTACAAAATAACGTTGCCATGGGCCTGATAAGTTTATTCATACATTGGTCAAGAGAAACGGGGAAATTTTTAGAAAAGTAAATATTTTACAAACTTGCTGATTCTTACACACGCATGTGCATTAAAAAAACCAGAAAGCAAAATTAATTATTTCAGTACTCATAAATTATTACCTAAAACTTTCAATTCAACGTTAAGACGCGGAACTGCTTTCCCTTCGTGTCGTTGCCAACTTCGCTGGGCGCATGCTAGTTGATAAGTCCGTTAAAATATGTGCAGTAGTGGCAGTGACCCTTTTAAGGGTTGATTTCCAAAGTTCTTTATTAACCGTGTACAACATGTAGTTGTAATTGGTGCCACCGCAAACTTTGCCAACTTCAGGTCCTGCACAAAGGTGAATAACATGCGCTGGGTGTTACTTCAAAGTAAAGATTGGATTTCAGAATTAATACATTATACCATGCTAAATTCCCAACCGACACACAGCGGCTATACAATGTGTGTGGGAAGTACCTTAATAAAGTGTATTATTAGCAATTAATACATTTTTTTCTGGTATATATTAAGCAAAGCATGCATCTACGAACATTAGTATGTTACCAAATAATTCGTGCGTGGGGCCGCGGTGGTGCAATGGTCAGACTGCTCGCCTCCCACCTTGGCGAACCGGATTCGATTCCCGGCGGGGTCGCTCCCGGATTTTCGCATTTGGAAATCGTGCCGGACAATGCCGCTGTTCGGCGAGCTTTCTCGGGGATCTCCCATTTCCCCGCCCTTGCATTCCGGCGCTGCTTCATACTTACCTCGTTTCACCCTCATCGGCTCTCAAGACCTCGATGTTAAGAGTCGCCCAAATCGATCCATCCATTCAATTCGTACGTTTTACACAGCAATTGGCAGCGGTACTGATTGTGTGATTTTGCTGCCTACAATCTACAGTTCAAGCGTGTGAGTAAGAATATTCTACACGAAGGTGGTAAGTAGAAGAGGCTGGTTTCTCCTGGTACAGTGTATTTTAAAACTGGATTTCCAAAACATGAAATAAGCCTTGGTAATGATTTTAGAATATTGCCTTGGTTTTTTAAAAATACACTTCGCTTGCGGAAAACAGAAAGTGTGTGCTCAAAAGTAATTACATTAAGGTCCGCCTACCTACAAATATAGCCAAGTTTCGTGCATAATTTTAATAATGCAGTTGGTTTTAAATTTTATTTAATTATTTTTGGTGTGGCATTTACACACATATCAAGCATTTTACGCAAGGTAATGCAACTCACCATTTTGGGATTCCTTGTTCTTAGTTGTTGCTTTTGGCAACCAGGCAGCCAAAATAAAGATTGACCGAAAAGTCACGCAAACCATGGAGGTACTACACAAGATGTTGAAAATGGCCACTATTTACTTTTTCACGCATGTGCCTGAACACACGCTGGAGCGTCTTACGTGAAATGGTCTCCACAGTTCGTGTCTGCAGGTACACAGTAATTGCTATGATTCAAACAAAGTCTCTCCCTACATAACCAATAGCCAAGGGTTACATTAAAACACGTACATGTTAATATAAGAAAGGCGCACAGAAGGAATATGAGAAAATTANATAGTAAAGATTGACCGAAAAGTCACGCAAACCATGGAGGTACTACACAAGATGTTGAAAATGGCCACTATTTACTTTTTCACGCATGTTCCTGAACACACGCTGGAGCGTCTTACGTGAAATTGTCTCCACAGTTCGTGTCTGCAGGTACACAGTAATTGCTATGATTCAAACAAAGTCTCTCCCTACATGACCAATAGCCAAGGGTTACATTAAAACACGTACATGTTAATATAAGAAAGGCGCACAGAAGGAATATGAGAAAATTAATGTGGAATGACGTAGCATGCATCACGTCCCAGTCAGGACATTAGGTGAAAGGAGACCGGAAGGAATATGGGAGAATCAAGGTGAAATGGTACAGTATGAGACTCGCCCCTGCCAGGATGTTAGTTGAAAAGTGCTCAGAAGGAATATTATAAAACTGGGGTGGAATGGTTGTTGTACTGATCGGGGCTGTCTGGTCTGGTCTGGCACCGTCTAAAGCATCCTACAGCACCTGAGTTGTGCAATATGTGCTGGTTGGTGATTGTTTATAAATTGTTTCCTTTACCTTTTTTTATTTTTTATATTTGTTTTGCATCGGTATGAATGTACTTACTGTACGTATATGTGAGTGTTCTGCATGCCGGAATTCAGTCATGTATGTCGACGCGGGTGCGCCTAGGTACTGACAACGGTAACGCAAACGATGTTGACGCCCTTCCTGACATAACAGGTGAAACGAAGATTACTGAATGCCATCGTGGTTCTAGCAGATGCTATGTGACCTTGGAGCCAGACATAACTCTCTCTCTCTCTCTCTCTCTCTCTCTCTCTCTCAGTTAGTGTTCTCTGTCATCCGTTCACCTTGCCAAGACCTGTGCGGTGCTCACGTTGCTGGCCGACCATCTGAGCAGCCTCAAATATTCCCATATTCCCTGGCATACAACAACGGTCGCATTCTGCTGCGAGTGTTGTATACTATATGCAATGGTCTCTATTCAGTTGGTTTGTAAGGAAGTTGTTTGCTAGTTTGTTGGTGTATCGAGCAGCATATTCTGGTATTGTATAGCAGCGTTCATTTTTTTTATTCTATGTCTGGTTGTTAAGGGTTATCCTTGTTAACGATTACTTGAGCTGTCGACCATTGTGTAGGACTGGCGATGATAGTTTATATTATCATATAAGTATTTTTACAGTTACCACGACTATGCGTTTCATGTGTGTATCACATTTGTGTATATCTTGCTTTTTGCATATTTCAGTTCGTTGTAAGTTATCCATCCTGAATTTAATTACGTAAATGTTTTCATATTTATTTGTTTTGGAAATTATATTTAACTATGCTTATATGCACACATAGTACAATATATAATATATACCCATGTAGTAATTTTCGTTGCCAGTAGTTAGTGCTTCTGTATGTATTGCTCAAACATCCCAGCAATAGGGAACTGAGTTTGAGACCTGACACTATACAAAAACTATTAATTTTCTTTCAGACTTTGACAAAATTTAGTTTTTTTTCCTAGTGCTGGAGGTGAACCTAATATTAACAAGAGTTAAAATAAATGAATAACCTAGAAATAATTTATGCACTTTACATTTATTTACAGACTTTACATACTAAGAATACATAATCATATTTGATACATGCTCAACATATTCTTCATCCAAGCGGTACATTTATGGTAAGTGTTTTTTGCAAAACAATTCCTGCTGTGAGCATTCAAGCTACTCTTATTGTAATATACACTCGATCCCCGATGAACGATAAACATGTCCTTTGCACTTCTTGTTATGTCTATTCAGATTTCACTGTGGGTAAACACATCATCGTAGTTATCACAGTGTAACACTTGGTATGCTGGGCTGAACAAGCAACCGGCGTTTTCATGCCGACCTGCATTATAACTATTAATAAATGTATTTCCACAATAGTGACATTGATATCGTAATGCTTGCAATGTCTCTTCAATATATCTTGCTGTTGTCACTGTTACAGATGGTAAGTATTCAACCATTGTTTCAATCTTAATATTGTAGCAGAGTACACGTTCGTAGTAGATGAATGTAGTATTAGTAACAACCGGCTTTCCTCCGCCACACTCGACAACGAAATGACGTACATTTTACATGGAGCTTGCTTATTTGTGCTTATAAATATTTTCCTTTTCATTTTATTTTTATATCAGTTTTAATCAGAGTAAAGTCATGGTGACCTTATCGTTCGCGCACTTCACAACTGAAATTTCTTCGTCTAACATAACATAATGTATGCATTGTTTACGCAATACGCTACAATATATCTAGGTTGTTAAATGTATGTAATTATTTGTTTTATAATTACTTTTATATTTTTGTAACGTCGTGTAGAAGTGATGTGTCTCTTGTATGACTAATGGTTCGAAAGCCTCACATAACGTGTTAGACCCCTTTATCCTTGTGTATGGCAGTGTTTTTTATGATAGGCTACCAGCTTCGTCAGTGACAAGACACTTTCGATAGCCTCGAATAACATATTAGGATATTTTATCGTTGTGTGCTGTAGCGTCCTTTTTGATAGGCTGCTTGCTTCGTCGAAGTTGTATTACTGGGGTGATTAACACGAACATTCTTCAGCCATGATGGATGGTGCTGGCTTGTCATTGATGGAACCTTTTCGAGAGTTTTGCGTAACCAATCAGAGACGTGTCATTTTCGATATGTCCGGTGTGATATTTATGGTATGAATTTGACGACTTTCTTAAACAGGTCGACAATGACAGTCAGCAACGCTTACAGGTACATATAGAGCATAAATGTATCTGTGATAATTTTCGTTGTCGCGAATGATGCCTATGTTATGAGTTGGTGATATCTGTGTTACGATTTTTTTAGCTGTATCTTAAACGGTTCGGAAATTATGTTCTACTGTCCCTATAAGTAAGCTTACAACATAAATGACCATGCAGTCATTTTAGTTGACTGGAGTGATACATATGTTATGAATTTGATAACTGTATCTTCAACAGGTAGGAAATTATTATTTATTTTCTACAACTATGCTTGTAATTATGCATAGAGCATAAATGACTCTTTTATAATTGACATTGTCGTGGGTTATGTGTATGTTACGAATTTGATGACTGTATCTTAAACAGGTTGGAGATTACGAGCAACTATGCTTATAAGTTCACATAGGTCATAAATGACCATGCGAACATTTTCGCTGTCGGGAGTGAAGTCTATGTTATGAATTAGACGAATGTATCTTAAACAGGTAGACAATTACGGTCAACTATGCCCATAAGTTTACATAGGGCATAAATAACCATATGGTAATTTTTCGTTGTCGGGGGTGATGTCTATGTTATGAATTTCGCGGTTTTACCTTAAACTTGCCAGCAATTACGGTAAACTATGCTTATAAGTTCGCATAGGGCTTAAATGATCCTGCGATAATTGACGCTGTCGGGGTTGATGCCTATGTTATGAATTAGACGAATGTATCTTAAACAGTTCGTGAATTACGACTAGCTATGCTTATAAGTACGCCTAGGGTATTATAGACCCTGTGACAATTTTCTTTGTCGGGGTGATGCGTATGTTAAAAATTTGTCGACTATATCTTAAACGGTTTGGGAATTATGGTCAACTATGCTTAGAAAACGCATAGGGCTTAAATGACCATGTAATTTTCATTGCCGGGGGACGATGTATATGTATGCTAGAGTGTGAAGTTTGGTGAGTTGTCTATCCACTACATTACCACAGTCGTGATATACAAGAGCGTGAAGTTTGATGCTTCGTCTATCCACCGTACCACCTCGGCACTCGTCGAAATGCAAGAGCAAGCCTCCGCACCACTTGAGGCAGTGTGTTGTCTATCCACTGCACCACCGCAGCTCCACAAACGCAATGGAATGCAAACGCATGTAGTTTTACATGTCGTCTATCGACTGCACTACCGCGTCACCCGTCGAAATGCTAAAACAAGTTCCGCACTGCCTGGGGCTATTTCTATCCACCACACCGCCGTGGCCCCAGGAAGCGAGTCGTCTATCCACCACACCGCAGCTACCCCCAAGCAGTGAGTCTCCTATCTACCACACCACAGCATCCCCCAAGAAGTAAGTTGTCTATCCACCACACCACAGCTACCCCCAAGAAGTGAGTAGTCTACCCACTGCACCACCGCAGCCCCCCATCGAAATGGAATGCAAGAGCTGCACAGCCTTGGGCGATGGTAATTCGTATTAGAGAGCTGTGTTGGGAAATTGTTTTGAAAAACAACATGTGTTGCCCCGTGAGCCCGCCTGTAGCCTGGGGCTATGTAATGAAGTCTGGGAGTCGTATGGACACGCCTAAGGCGATGTCTATCCGTCACACCACTGCGGCCCCCAAGAATGGAGTAGTCTATCCACCTCACTACCGCGAAGTGATGTGTGTGTACATGGGCCTGTGTGTATGGGCGTGCGGTTGGTTGTGCATGGATGTGTGTGTGTGTGCGTGTGTGCAAGTGTTAAGGAGTTGTCCATCCGCCAAACCAACGAGGGCCACAAGAAGGTGGAGTCGTCGTATGGAGCCACGGAATGCGTAAGCATGAAATATACAATCTAGTAAGAAGGAATTAAATGATAATTGAACTTGGGAAATCTCTGAGAAAACTCCGACCTCCCAAGAAGCAAGTCGTCTATCGACCATGTCACTGCAGCCCAGGAACGTGGAGCCGTATGGAGCCACAAAATGCATGAGCATGACGTTTCAATACTGTCACCACCATTGCGGTCCCCAAGAAGCGAGTCGTCTACACACCACACCACTGCGTCCCCATGAAGTGAGTCGTCTATCCACCACACCCCTGCGTCACAGCGACAACTCCCTAGCATGGAATGCAAGAGCATGAAGTAGAGACTAGTCGAGACATCATGGTTTGTGGGAAGACACTGAGAAAACCCCCTAGCATGGAATGTAAGAGCATGATATATACGATCTAGTTGGAAGGAATTAAATGACAATCGTTTTTGGCAAGACTCTGAGAAAACCCGCTATTTGATTCCAAGATGGTCGCCGGCTCCCCCGGACGACGCCCCACGAGTACAAGTCCTCTCGAAACCGGTTCCGAGAGCCCCGCGTAGCCAATAAAAGGCGTGAGCCTTGCATACCTGCTTGCACATTCCGGCTGACATTGCACAATTTTCAGCCGGCTCCAGCCTTATTGTGCATGAAATAGAAAAAAATTAAAAAAAAAAACATTAAAAAATGTTGATACATTTTTGAAATTTTTTGGCGTATATTGGCAAATTTTGGCATCGAAGTGGAGTGCCAGAGCATGATGTTTACGGTTTTCCTACCAAGCTTCTGGCTCCCCGTTCCCTCCTCTCCGACTCCGGTGCCAAACCCCCATTTTATAACTACTTTCTGTGTCATTGTTTTGAATTTTATTGGCTTGTTTTTATAGTTGTCTGGAATTGGTATTCGCCGCCCCTTGACTGCATCTCCTCATCTTAATATAGTACATTAATAATGCGAACGGAAACAGATTGTTTTGGTGAAAGTAAATACTCAAATAACGTATTCGAATGTACTTCCAAGGATATTCCTCTGCATCGTGCAAACAAAGCTTAGAAAATTACACCGTACGGCCAACACACCGCATTTGTGTGCACTCAGAGTAATAAATGCGCACTCAGTGTAATAATATTTTGCATGAAAACTATTTCTTACTGTGCATTGCCAACACACCATTTTCTCTCTGTCTTTTATAATATTTTTTTTTTATATGCTGAATATATGTAAAAGTTTAATTTAACAAAAAATAAGGTACTTTTATATTTACACAACTATACAATGCTTTTAACGCTCGACATTTTTAGGAAACTACTAAACACAGGGTGATTTGTCAAAGGTTTGATTTAAAAAGTGTGATGAAACCGGAAATAGACTATATACGAATACCACCACGAAACTTGTCGACTTCAAGCTGCTGGTTAAAGTTCACGAGTCTTAAAAATATTCGAAATATTAGATTGTTGTAAATGTTGGCTTGCGACCATCGGTGCGCGGGCGTGTACCGCGCGGCGGGCCGTGTTGTGGCCGGCGTGTTTTGCGCGGAGTGTACACGGCGGTGCTGCGGGGTGCCAGACAAACGCCTTGGCCCGGGGAGCGACCAGGGACAGAAATACCGCGGGCCGCGCTAATTCTGAACCAGCGATTAGGAGGAGGTCGTGGATTGCAACAGTAAGTCTGCATTCCTTTGTCTGCTCCGCGTCCGTGTCGCGCCGCCCCTGCCTGACCGCGGCTGGTTCTCCCGTTCTCGGCGCCGTCACCTAGCCCTGCCTGTGTTTATTGACTATTTTAATGCCCTCCCTACGGGCATTGGCCACTGTAGTCTATTCGCGGTTTCTTCGCACTTTTTGAATCAAACCTTCAAAAAATCACCCCATGTGTGACGTGTTTGGTTGTCTGCTAAATATGCTGCGTATCACAAGCATTTTATACTTGCAATAACATAAACGTACCTTATTTTTAGTTAAATTTGTATTATATTTATAATTTATTTATGAATTATATTTTATTTATGAATTATATTTATTTTATGATAAATATTAATAAAAACGTTGAGAAAATAGGTGCGCTGGTAATGCCTAGTAAGAAATAGTTTTTATGCAAAATATTATTACACTAAGTGCGCACGAATGCGGTGTGTTCTCCCTCTGCTTCTGGTGTAATTTTTTGGTAGAATTAACCTTCACGTGGTAATAGTTATATTAAAATTGCCTGAAAGATAGGAATTGGCTGAAAGGAAAACATTAACAGTCTCCCATGTTGGCCTCTGCACAGCGACCAAATTTATTTATAATTGTTACAACAATTTCAATTACGTGGAGTTAGCTGGTTTGTCCCATAACAGTGCTATCGGCTGACGTTATCGAATTCCCAGTGTGTTGTGTGAGGCAACTGTCATGGGAATAACGGCGCGCTTATTACCAAGTACTGCATACACCAGTGGCTTAACAAATTTCATAGAGGGGAAGTGGGGCAGGGCAATGTATACATTTCCCTTGGAAAAGTTAGTTTAGAGATTTGAAGGTGAAATGAGGTGAGAATAAAGAAGATCCGGAATGCATGGGCGGGAGAAACGGGAGATATCCCAGAAAACCCTCCGACCAGCGCACAGACAGGTATTTGTCCTAAAAAGTTGGCCAAAAGTATTTTAGTGTGTTTAAGTTATTGTTTAGAGTTAATATGTAGTTAAAAAATGTATTGATATGATTTATATGCAATTTACGTTGATACTATAAGTATCATAGTAACTAGATGTAAGGCATTGATGGAATAAAACAAACAAAATGGTTAAATTGGCAATATATATATATATATATATATATAATTCGTATAATCAAATAACATCATTCAGAGTCACAATTCTCCTTATCTTCATCATCATCATTGTTTTCACCACTGATATAAAGGGAATCATTAGAAAAACTGGTATCCACTACTGAATAACATGGGTATATGCTTTTACTTGCAGCTCTAATAGTATTGTACTGCTTACAAGTGAGGTCAGCATCCACGAATACAGCTAAAGCTTTTGTTGTTGAAAGCTTTGTATTTTGATGGGTACTGCCTTTCTCAGCGGATATTATTATTCTTCTGTATTTTGAAGCCCGAGTTGGAGTTAAAGAAGCGTCTTTAATAATTTTAGACAAATAGGTTTTGCCAGCAGCCCGTGTGCTCATGTGCGTAGCATACGTCAACATTTCGTGAGATATCTCAGATCTAAGTTGTTCGGTTTTGCGCCTCTTACTCCTTTCACTGCTTTCGTCAAATCCCCTACTCGGCCGACAGGTTCTCGGAATTGTCCAAATAGGCAGCGGTATTGTTTCCTTTAGCCATTAAGACGTTTCTTCGAAAACGGCACTCTTTGTAGCTAGCAGATGTCCACTTCAGTTTAAAGTAATGTTTAAATGATTTTAAACTATTTCGAAGTAACTGCAGTTTATCTTCGGGACATTTAGTTTTTTTTCCACTAGTTTCTTCTCAAGGAGTTCCAGTTTCTCATCAATTTTTCTATGCTCACATTGCTTTCTTATGTTGAACATAGTTTTCCTGGTAATCTTCATTGATGGTTCAGCAGTAAAATCTATAAACAAATGACACAAATTTTATTAAATAAATGTTATTTGAAACAAAACGCGATTTTAACTTTATTACTTGGTCATTTATTTTGGCAATTACGGAGAAAGGCCGAAATGGGCGGAATGTTTTGTTGCGAATATTACAACTAAAATGTATGTTGAATGCGTAGAAACCAACAATATAGTTTAACTCACTTTAACTTCTCATTAAAATCATCTCTGAAACTGAAAATGTATCCAAAAATAGACTACAAAATAGTTATGTCTTTTGATATATTTTTTTTCGATGTATTTAAAAGAGAATTAGTTTAATTAACTATTAAAAACAATGAACATACCTTCATCTGAAGAATCCATAGCAATTTCTTTCAATATGCACACAAAACAACAATTTCCCAACACAGAAACGTTTTGAACATTCCAAATACGACGACGAGAATTCATAGAGCGACACGCACAACATATGTATTCCTACTAAAGTGCGAGCGCAGGGTGTCCCCTTACGCCGTGATTGACTGGTTATTGTGTAGAGGGGGTAGTTCCATTGTGTTTGAGTAACAAAATACAGACTTTACTTAAAATTTGTGATGCGTACTTTTGGCCAGCTTTTTAGGACAAATACCTGTCTGTGCAGCGGCACGATTCCCACTTGCGAAAATACGGTAGTGACCCAGCCGGGAATTGAACCCGGTTCGCCTTGGTGGGAGGTAAGCGGTCTAACCGCTCAGCCACCGCGGCCCTCCCCTAGAAAAGGGAGCCAGAATGCTAGTAAATGGAAACTCAAAACTGCTTTTGTTTGTCCCCTAAGATTAGTTTATATTTGTGTTCTATCTATAATGCTCGTTTTCGAAGTTGTGTACCTTACTTAACACGAAACTTTAATCCTTATGATAAATTGAAATTGGCAGTAACTACTGTTTAAAATGTATTGTATACTATTTCATGTTCGCCTTTAGGTTTATAGACATTTGTGTGTACTTTATGCAACATGTAATGTAGGTTTTGATCTTACCAAAATAACATTTATAAGAAAAGGAAAAATGTTTTAAAAGGGGCGCCTAAATGCTCCCCCACCCCCTCCTTAGTTGTTGATGTGGTTTCGCCATTGGCATGATCGAACATTGTCAGTGACTACATTAACACGCACTTTTTCTTTTGAACGTCTATTTCAATAAGGTTCGTGTAAATAAATGGGGAATCGTTATTATGGCCATACGCCATTGTAGAGCCATGTTTTATGTCAGGGTTCTTTCGATTCGTCTACGCTGCGAAGTGAATTGTATAAACAAAGGCGGGAAACCGGGTGTCCGAAAGCGTCTGTATGAGTTCCATTTAGTGTTATGAAAGGACTGATATTCCACATTTCTGCTTGTTTTGACCGTCCTGATGTTGACTGTTGCAGTTTGGAATTGAAATTGTTGTCTTTAGGTTCGTCCGTTCGTCGCTCGACGAAATGGCAGCCGTGATGAAACTTTTAACATCTCTGAATGTAAAATAAAATAACCCGTGAAACTTCCATAGCAGGTTTATCGAAGTGTGTTATCAGATTGTTAAGAAGTACCGCTCAGAAACGGAAATCCCTTTGCCGATTATGGTAGAAACCTCTGGTCGTATCACTTGCAAGTACCATCGCCCTAATTTTGTCCTGATTTTGAGATGGCGTAGTAGTTTTAAGTGTTTGAGTGAGGTTTGTAGATTTGTATCGTAGTGAATGTGCAGCACATGCAGACGCTACTCTACAGAAAAGGGGCAACATTGCAGTATGATTTATTTTACATTAAAGCTCATTTTAGTTCTTAAAATAGCTGATTAAAATTATGCAATTGAGAGAAAAAGTCTTAAAAGTTCTAGTCAAAACAGTGCAGTGCTATTTTGTGATTTTAAATTTCTGAAATGCGTGCACAGTTAATCAATCCCAAAAATACTTTAAAAAAATTTTACTTATCAACACACAAGTTTAAGATATTTGATCTTTAAGAAAACCAGGATAGAATGGATTAATGAAGTAATAGTTCAATCGAGTTATTTTGTGGAAAGCAGGTGTATTGAAAGGTATTCAGGTGCTTAAAAAAAGTCACACGAAAAGTAATGTTTGTAACTCGACTTCATGCATTTCGTGTAGGCTTCATTGCAATGAAAGTGCATGTGTGCAGTTTTTTTTCTTTTACGACGGTTCTGTGCAGCGTCTGTATAAACGAAGTTGGTCTAGATCCTCATGACGAACACAGGGTGTCTCTCGACACCCGGATGGCAGAGCTTCCACGCTACTCATGCAGTCGTGTACGCCTCTCTCGCTGAAGTGTCCGCGCTATTTCGACTAGTTCATGTATCGGCGGTATGACTGCATGGTGAGCATTAAATTTTTGTCGCAACTTAACAGAGTTTATCGTACCGAATCCTCGGTGTCCGGTATAGAGTTTTTTTTGTTGTGCTTGTGTTATTTTTAACAGAACAAACATATAACATCAGGTTTGTATCGTTTGGTTTTCTTCTTCCCTATTTATAATATATAACTATTGATTAAGCAGTAAAACAGGCACAAGTCTTACTACAATCGCACGTGACATATGCCCTCCTTACCACCTGCCGAAGATGTTTTCGCTTGTTTTTCTCTTCAAAGAAAGTTGTTGGGCAGAACGTTCCTGGCTACCATGGGTTAGGCAGATCGCCTATGTTTTCGTATCGTAATAATTTGTATATGATCGGAATAACGTGTGTAAAAATAATAAGCTTCATGGTGCCTTCCAGGATTGTTGACCATCATGGATTACATACTTGTAGCACCAGGTACCACACTTTTCCTTTGTGTCGCGTATTCAGATTCATTCTGAATATCGAGCTAAGTCATTACCAAACAGTGAAGCTCTCGCCTCTTTGTTGTTGTTTTGTTATTTGTTGTCTCATTTGCCAGCATTCTAAATATTCTGTTAAAAATATTCCCATGATTACGAAGTTATAAGATACTACAGATATGAAAGTAGATTCTTAAAGACAGTAATCAGAACTACATAAATGTTCTCGCCCTCTATTATCTCTCTCGCACGCGCACACACGCCCAGGTATTTTATTTTTCTTTACCAGGTGTTAATGTCACTGGCGTTATTTACAATTTTTTTAGTCACATTTTTTTTTCAAAACGACGTGAAAGTAGTTGAATTTGAGTTTCCAAAGGGGTGGGCCTATATAAATCAGTAAGCAACTGAAAATCCCAACTGGGCTGGAAACAGCTGTGCTTAATGAAAAGCATTTCTGATTGTAAACGCTTTAGTTTCTCGCCTAGACCGGGAGGACCGGGGTTCGATTCCCTGTGCGACCTTCCTGATTTCTGTTATCCATGGTTTATCGCAGTCACTCCAGACGAATGCCGGGATGGCTGCTTACGGCATGCCTCGGCCGATCCCTTCCCTGTTCCTGCTGCTCTGAGCAGCCTGCACTGTCTGTAATTACCTTGCTGTTGACGAGACGTTAAGCTCTACTTACCTTCATGCTACACAGATACATCCAGACGAATAAATTATAACGAGTATAAGTGCTGTAACCAACATAATGTATATCCGAGACATTTCATGGCATGTGTAAGTAAACATTTCCTTTGAGGCGGCGGATTAGCCTTGTGTTAACGTGTTCTTGGCCACCACGAAGCATCCATCGTGCGTTGGAAGTGGTACATAATTCTGGTATACAACACCATTATGTTCCATTCTTGGNTTTTTTCTTAGCCACCACGAAGCATCCATCGTGCGTTGGAAGTGGTACATAATTCTGGTATACAACACCATTATGTTCCATTCTTGGTTACTTGTAACTTCTCTGAAGCCCTGCTAAAGGTGTACTTTCAGGCTATTCCTCCGCCTCATGCAAACAAAGCTTAACCAAGTGTAGAAAATTACACAAAGTGACAACTCACCGCATTTGTGTGCACCCAGTTTAGAATACTTTTGCATGAGAACTATTTCTTACAAGGCATTACCAACACATATATTTTCCCCTATTCTTATTCATATTAATTATAAATGAAATACTATAATTCAACCAAAAATAAAATATTTGATGTGAACAGAAGTGTAAAACGCTTGTAGATGGCATATTAAGGAAACAACATAACAGGTCATATATAGGTTGATTTTTGAGAGGTTTGATTCAAAGAGTAGGAAGATGCAGCGAACATACTATGCAGTATGATTATACAAGAATAGAGGCCGCTCGTAAGAGAGCGTCCCCTCAGAGTTTACTTTCCATAATATCTGTGAAATTACTACAAAGTTTTACCCGTCCGGTCACACATTAATTTCACAATTCAAGTGTTGCAATCACGTAACTTTTTGTATGTGCTGTACGTGCGTTCAATGGACAATGTGCCACGTGCTCGATGATTTCATAGCAAAGGGGTGTAGAAGATTCCACAAGGAGGTCTCAAAGTACTAGAGAACTTATGCCATCTTCTGACAGTACCGTACCGGTCATAACTTTAATTCATTTGCAACGTGTGTGCGATTGTGGACACTTAACTGAACGGGTGAAGCAGATATTAAGAAAATTTATATGAGATGGAGAAGTGATGCTTACCGGCAGCGTTGCTGGGGAAATAAAAGAAAAGTATCAATTTGACCTACACGATACGACGCTTTCATAAGTTGAACATTTATAAAATCTCTGCTCTGCATTAATTACCTATATTTAGATTAGTATTGTAACAACCAATTGGTTTAATTGTGAACGCAATTGCAGAAGAAACCGATCTCCATAGTTTGCACCTTTCTTAACCCCAGTTGCAAGTGATTTGGTCTCACTTCTTGTCAGTATTACCTACTGCCGTCGTGTTATTTATTCATTCAGCGACACAGTGAGGTTACAGTTTTCTTACACGCCAACATTGTTTGCATTTTTTTGCCGTGTTGCATTTTAACTCATTTACATTTAGTGTGTTTTATAGTGGAAGAAATCATTATTTTAGGTTTTTGTTCTAAGTTTTTTGCAGATCAGGAATTTTTCGCTTGTTATTTATTTGTGGCTGATGCTGGTTTTTAGTCAAATAACTTTTGCTAAGCACCTTATAAAATTAACCGAGATAATACTGTTGAACTTCATTTGTTTGTTTTTTGTTAATTACGAATTTTAATTAATTTTTGTTGTAAATGACGCTCACAACGTCTGCAAGTTGAGCAGTGTTTAGTAGACATATGAAATAATGCATAATGCACGACTCGGGGATTTCGCCTTTGTTTGACAGCGTAGGCAAACAGAAACCACAATATATATTTGTCTAAACTGCCAAGTCCTGATTATACGAGTATATTATATAGATTGTTTTGCTGACTGCGTAAAATGTACATATACAATTGAGGTGCCAAATCCAGAAACCAAAATAGTTCTTTCATTTTGAGCAGTTCTTCGTCTTTCTGCACTCATCTCGACTTAGTATATGGAATTATAAATATTTGTGCTGCTTGGAATCTCTACCAAAGTAAATTTGAGTGGAGATTACTCTAGGCTATTCACGGTAAAGTGAGCACTTTTGGAAGCTCTCTAATTTGGAATAATAGTAAATATATTTTATGTTATCCTTAGACGTAATCTTCCGAGTGCGATGGAATACACACACTGTTTTTTAATTGCATGGCATTTTTTATTTAAAAAAGGTGGTTAAAGGATAAAAAATGGCTGAAAGAGAAAAGTAACTAGGGCCTCAAAGTCCTCACTTTACCGCGAAAAGAATTATTCTACAACATAAAAATAACACACGCAAGTTAAAAAATTAAATAAATAAAAACACAATTTTTTATTTTTTATTTTTTATTTTTTTTTTAGGTTTGGGCACCGTAAACGGCTTTTGATAGCCATACACTGAATGAAGTCCCAGATGCGGATGTTACGGTGTTAAGATCATGGTCAACAGATTTCATAGTACAACACGTGTGTGTGTGTGCGCGCGCGTGCGTGCGTGCGCGTTTTTTTTTTGTGTCGGATGGATTAAGTAATATGGCCCTGTTAATGACCACATGCAAAGTATTAAAGCACCGCATTTGTAAATTAGTCTAGAAACACCTATAATTACAAAATAAACAAAAACTACGAATGTGGAACAGCGCAATTAAACAAATGGGTCGCAACGTTTTGGGAACCAAACTGTTTCAGTCTTCGAGTGATGGTTTGATACTTATATAACACTGTAATTTTTTTGTCTTTGTTTTAAAATATATATATATATAATGCTCCACTGTATGTTGTAAGTTCTATCACTTAACTAGCTAATAATTACGCGTTAAATAGNATATATATATATATAATGCTCCACTGTATGTTGTAAGTTCTATCACTTAACTAGCTAATAATTACGCGTTAAATAGTTTCCTTAAACGTGTGCCGAGGACAAAGACAAGTATTTCATACATGAAAATCCAGACTACATATAATGTACAGTGTTAAATTTGTTGTGCAAAAGGTTGGTTGGACCTCTGCGGACGATAGCGCCTTGCCGGTTGGCAAGCCTAGCGAACACTGGTTCCCTTGTACACAAGCCAACTCGGGATTCCTGTACGCCGCGTCCGATTCTGGACTGTTGTGTCTCGGCCGCGCTGTTTGCTCAACCCGAGACTCACTTCTTGGTTCGTAACTTCGTTTTTGAACTCCTGGTGCCTGAATCATATACCGAAATGGCATTTCATATTGAAATACATGCGATAACAAGAGTGCTGTCACAGTAGATAATACTAGTATATATTTGTGTACATTTCGTTAAAAATTCATGGTATCATTTCGTTTATAACCATTAACGAATAACGTCCATATCTTCAAAATTGTTATGCGTTGAAGAACTCGTGAAACAGCTATTAAGTTCCAAACTGATACATCGTTCCGTAAGACCTGTTAAAATAAAGGGGTCCTAGTTTCAGTGTAGCGCTATAGTCGGTTCACGACTGGAAGAAACTTTTGAAAATCAACCTTTAAAAAAACACCCTAGCCGTTAGCTACATGCATATAACATTACAAACAGCGGCGAGCGCGGATACAGTTATGCCGTTAGGTTGCCAGCACAAAGAGAGGAAATAGTTCTAAAGTTTTAACGTAATTGTTAATTTATCGCTTACAAATGGGTTTCGAAAAGACTTGTATCTTATTATGCCAATTATTAATGACGTGATGCTAACGTACTTTGATTTCAATGTTTCTTGCATACTCACAAGATCACGCTCAAGGTGAAAGTAGAGCGGCCATTTGTTTACAAACCTTCGTTCCGTGTGTTGTTGGCGAGATGTGGTCGACACACGTGCCAGAGAATTGGTGCGATTATCTTGTTTAACCAATAATAATTCATTTACTGGTTTTTTTTTTTTTACTAATATCCTGTCTTTATTATTTCTCGTTGTGCCGATTTATTTCGTTTCTGATACCTGTATATGAGATTACTCGTAGTGCATTCTCACGTGTTTAATATTTTTTAAATTTATTTCAGGTTTGCTTAAAATTTTATTTATTGTATTTTACGTTATATGTTGCGGTAGTTTTTGTGTGCAGTCATGAGTTCTAGCAAGGTGAATAAAAGATAAGTCACCAACGCCAACAGGACATCATTAACCTCACCGAATCGTTGTATTCCCTAATTAGGCGAGGGGAAATGAAACCCTGCAACGTCGCGGAAAGAGCGGCAGAAATGTTGAAACGCTTCAGATCCACAGTTCTAAGGTATGTTAAAATATATGTAGTATTAACCATTGCGTTTGCAAGTTGTGTGTGCTAAGGTCAATTATGTTGGCCTACGAAATGTGTTTACAAGAACATAAAGAAAATTTGTTAATAACTTGATAACATCGTCGAACGTTGTCTACGTGTCTTTTTAACGTTTTATTTGGGTAATTATTAAGTTTAGGGGGCTTTTCTGTAAAAAAAATAACAATAATTTCACGGAAAATGGTATATTTCCACTCCACTAATGATGCAGAACACGAATATACGACGGGCATTAACGTCCGACTAATTTCGTAACATGTGCCCACCTAACCTAACAGAACCTATCCCCACGATGGGTGAATCACTATTTTACATTTTTAAACTAACCTAGGATTGTTGGGTTTTACACTAACCTAGGATTGTAGGGTTATATAGACTCAAATGTGAGTGTATGAATCACCTAACCAAAAGGTGGTATTACAATGTGTAATTAAAAATAAAAACTACTTTGTGTTGGAATTTGTGTACCCCTGCGAGGGATTCTTCATAAACAACCCAATATATACAGTGGAAATTTATTATAAAGACAACTGACAATGGTAAGGAAAATTGCCTCTATAGTGAGTTTGTTATAGTCAATTAATTTTATATAGGTTATGGAGAGATGGTGCATTTTAAGATTCTGAAGAAGGAGCTTGTTTTGTATTTATAAGTTACATTGCGGCATTAATTGCCATTGTTATACGTCACTAAATAGATTACAGTCGATATAACTGGAACTTCCCCTACTATTAAACATATCTGTATCACTTCACTAAACATGAGAGGACATCGTAATCGATGAAATCGCAGTCATAATCTTTTAAGAAAACAATTGTGTATTAATGCATTTCCCCAACACCACTGTTCTACAGCCATTGTCTTTTAGTTATTGTAAATTATCAGTGTCATATTTTTCACTTTCAGTGCTACATAGCCAACCTAATTTGCATAATTTAAAAAGGACCATAATTCAGTTACTGGGTCAACTACAGTTACTGATACCAAAAACATACAAGGGTTTGTTTACAAATGATGTGTGACAATGTGATATGCTCTGCCGTGTGTTAGTTTAGGTTAGTTTAATAGGTGGCAGGTATTGGTTACTATATAACCCTACAATCCTAGGTTAGTTAAAAAATGTAAAATAGTGATTCACTCATCGTGGGGTTAGGTTCTGTTAGGTTAGGTGGGCACATATTACGAAATTAGTCGGACGTTAATGCCCCTCGTATATTCGTGTTCTGCATCATTAGCAGAGTGGAAATATAAGATTTTCAATGAATTATTTTTATTTTTACAGGAAACCCTATAAACTTAATAATTACCAAAATAAAACGTTAAAAATACACGTAGACAACGTTCGACGACGTTATCAAGTTATTAACAAATTTTCTTTATGTTCTTGTAAACACATTTCGTGGGCCAACGTAATTGATCTTAACACACACAACTTGCAAACGCAATGGTTAATACTACAGATATTTTAACATACCTTAGCACTGTAGATCTGGAGAGTTTCAACATTTCTGCCGCTCTTTCCGCGACGTTGCAGGGTTTCATTTCCCCTCAGCTAATTAGTGAATACAACGATTCGGTGAGGTTAATGATGTCCTGTTGGCGTTGGTGACTTCTCTTTTATTCACCTTGCTAGAACTCATGACTGCACACAAAAACTACCGCAACATACAACGTAAAATACAGTAAATAAAATTTTAAGCAAACCTGAAATAAATTTGAAAAATATTAAACACGTTAGAACGCACTATGAGTAATCTCTTATACAGATTTCAAAAGCAAAAGGAATCTGTACGAGAAGGTTAGCACAAATTAAAGTCATACGTTATGAAAAATCAAATAATAAAGAGCTGATATTAGTATAAAAAAACCGATAAATGAAATATTAGGTTAAACAAGAATCGCACAAATTCTCTACAGCACGGCCATCCGGGGGCTTATGAGAGATTGGCGTTGCCATGTTAATGTTGTTGGATGGACTCCTTGAATGTTGACACATTTCATTGCAAAGTATTGTGTCTATAATATGTAATCAAAGTGAAAGTTTTTCTCCCCCACCCAATCCCCCAGTCAAAATCAAACCTATATATACACACACACACACACACACACACAGAGAGAGAGAGAGAGACAGAGACAGGCACGCACACAAAACATCTAATTTTTAATACTCACATTTTGGGTTTATATAATGAAATGTTTTTCGCTTGCATCACATATTCTTTTGTGTGAAATTCTCAAGATTAAAAACTTTACGCTTGTGGAATATCCATTAATAATATATACATTACTTTTATGATGGGTACGTGCATGTACGAACACATGTACACACACACAGTGGAATGTAAACATTGCATGTAAACATTGCCATGTGACTGCCACATGGTAATGTTTGTTTACCCTTTGGCAGAAGGATACGAAATGGGCTTGAAAGTAGATCTTTAGCAGGGCTTCAAGAAAGTCTCTTCGAGTCATGAACCGACTATAGAACTTGGCCGCAGCAAATTACACTGTCGGGCATCTTTGAATACGTTAGTGAGTTTGTGACGTTAGACTGTGTGTAAAGTTTATGGTAACTCGATAAATGTTATTAAAGTGATGTCATCGTTCTGAAGATGAGAATTCGCAAGGCTAAGCAGCTGCGCAACCGGAATCGAGCTTTTGACCAATTTCCAAGAATTTCTAAAACTTGGTCTGTGCCGACAGGCGCCTGACGCGAGCAGTCGAAGCACAGTGGTTGGCACAGTGGTATATGAAGTCAAATAATTTATATCTCTATACATAGCAGTTGGCAGACGTAGTAATGACCTCCTTNTATACATAGCAGTTGGCAGACGTAGTAATGACCTCCTTTTATTAGAGAACTTTGCCATGCTTGGGCGGAACAGCGCCTTTAATGAATATTTGCTGGCAGCGCAATACTAAAAAATTTTTTCATAACATTAGGTGAAAATGGCTAAAATAAGCAGTATGCCCGGTATTAGGATGCAAGGTATTTGATAATGTCAAGAGAAATCACTAGGGTGGACAGAGTAGTGATTTTTTGAATGGGTTGTGAACATGTTGAACAACGAACATTTTACTGACGTAATTGTTTGGTCTGACGAGGCATTCTTTAAATTGAATGGAACTGTCAACCGCCATAATTGTGTGTACTGGGCCGATGAAAACCCCCACATTGTGGTGGAGCAAGCAGTTAATCTTCCTGGGTTAGTTGTGCGGTGCGGTATGTTTGCCGGAGGACTTGTGGGTGCCATTGTCATTTGACGGAATGGTGAAATGTGTAAGTTACCGTACCATGTTGCAGAAAAACTTTGTGCAAGCTGTTCACCAACTCTGCCCTATGGCGATTGCTTTTTCCATCGGGACGCTGCACCGCTACATTACCATCGAGAAGTACGGTCACTGCTGGATGAAACACTTGTTGGGAGGTGGATAGGTCGACGAGGAGTGTTGAGTGTCCACCCAGATCTCCAGATTTAACACCGTCTGTGGGAAACACAGAATAATACTGTGTACACCACAAAGCCGCGGACACTGGATGCCATGAGAGACGCGATTGTGACCGCCTGTGAATCCACTCCCGTGGAAACCCTAGCTTGCGTTTGTAGTTCTGTTCTATAGCGCCGCAGATGATGTGTTGCTGCTGATGGCGGACTATTTTTGAACATGTATAACTATTAACATGCGCACACAACCAACGTTGTCCCCATAGCGTAAAATACACGGAGTCCCATCAGACTGTCTAGTGATGTATAACCACTTTCTTATGCACTTCATGGGTCGGACGCGCAGTTGTTATTCAGTAGGTTCGACCCATGTTGTATGGTTACTGTTACAAATGTAAGGCGTGCGCCTTGCGTACGCGCAGTGTGAAGACCGGCGTGGTAGGCTGTGCCCTTGGCGCGGGCGGCCGGTGGCCCAGCGTGTCGGTGCGCAGCGGTATTTGCGCGCGTGGCGGCGAGCACCCACCCGCCTCCCCTCTTCTTTCCCGACAGACGTCTGCGTGCCGTCTGGTCGGCGGCGCCCCGTGCCAAATATACCGCCCGGCGTCAACACTCCTCAGCTGCGAGTCAACGGCCCGGCCATTCACCGCTCCCGCTCCGCTGCGGTCTGTCCGCCAGGCACACCACACTACTACACGTTTCACTACCTTTAACACTGATTCTCCCTAAATCATTGTTGTACTACCACTCGGCCAAAATATCTATGCATCCAGGGAGGGTGGCACCCGAGCGCTAAAGTGGCCATCGAGAAGAGTGACTACCAACTGTTAGTGTGTCCCGCTGGTAGTGTGTCCGACTGTAAGCATTTGTTGTCACTCAACTCAGAGTAGGGGAAATGTACTACCGTTACCATGTACGCGAGAGCGTGTACACCTGCCAGTACAGAAATGTCAAGCACAAACCTGGGAATCAGCCTAAAACTATGTGGGAAGGTTAGCACTATGTTACGAATTTAAGGCCACGGCTACACCATTGAGTAATGGCTGCACTAACCACCTGCAGTCGAGTGCTTTTCTCCCTTTATGGCGGGAGAAGGGTCAGAGAAACGAGGAAGGGGAGTGGACGGCGTATACTTGTGTAGTTTTACGTATTTCCCGAGTTCAAACTCGTCTCGGTCGAGTAGTAGATACACAATTATTCTGGTATCCTGCCCAAACAACAATTAAACATGTAAGTCAAACGCCTGCAATAATGGTCTGAAGGTCAAACCCATCCTCATAGCAGCATTTATACAGAAAGCATGTATTTGAGAAAAGTTCAATTTAAAATATAATAATATTTTACCCAAGGTGCAGTACTGAGTAATGGAGAACATTCAAAATGATGCGATGCAAAGACTTCAGGAGACGACGTATCCTACCATTTTATTGCTAGTTTTTGGAGTGGGCGACTGTTCGTTGCCATAGTAGCAGGCCAGTGTCTGTGGTGCAGCAGTCAACAGCTTCCACAATGGGGAACTAATGCAAATAACCGGAGGAATATAAAACAGGCGGCAAGAGGTCTTCATCGAACAAGGACGAAACTCGGACGTGGTGCCTGGACAGAATGTGATCAAACCTTCGTGTACTTTGCGACGACTATGAGGAGATAACGAGCGATCGTGAGCCTTCAATGTATTTCGTATCGCAAACTCCATAGAAGTTAGCGCGGATATATCACCGGGCAGGCCATGTTAGCTACGGTGCGCGAAGGTTTTATTGATGAAAACCCAGGATTAAACAGATGGAGCTAGTTGAGAGATCTAAACCATCCGGCCGCAGTCCGAGATAGCCTGCGGAATAGAGGCAATTCTCATGTGCAGCGTTTAGTTGTCAGGGTTGGTGATAGTTCGTTGCTGGTAGGACGACGACGCATTTAGTTAGACTGGTTGAGTGTCTCTTGTATGTGTTTCAGCGCGAAGACGAGGAACTTGACTCGAGAAGGAATACTTAAGGCCAAGGGTATTCAATATAGAATAGTTGTGATGGGCCCTCCCAAGACTGCGATATACATTACCGAGAATAAATGTCTCTCAGATTGGATCTGTAACATCAGAATATCATTACACGCGGTGTAATATGACAACGGATTAAATTACTGATGCCACTTTGTACTGCTCTCCATTTCGGTAAGGAAACTGTGCAGGAAAGTGCTTTTTTTTTTTAAACAAAAGTCTAGAAAATTACACCATAGAGAGTGTACACCGTATTTGTGCGCACTCAGTTTGATATTATTTTGCATGAGAACAATTTCTTACTAGGCATTACCAACACACCTATTTTCTTCCTGTATTTATTCATATTCATGATGAAATATTTTAATTCTGAATTAAAATGTTAGTAAAAGTCTAATTTAACCGAAAATAGAATACTTTTATGCTCTGACATATATAAAACGCTTGTGATACGTGTCATATTTAGGAAACAAGAAAATACGTTATACATGGGGTAATTTTTCAACGTTTGATTAGAAAAGTCAAATAGACAACAGGGAGTCCCCTTAAGTGTAGTTGGTTGTACACCGTTGTGGCAACGAGAGCGACCAAGGTATGATTACCGTCCCTGTGTGGTAACAGGATGACTGTAGTACGAACTATGGTTATAATGCTTGATCTTTACAGAATTGTGGTAAAAAAATATGTATTTTCAGGCGAGGCGTAGAAATAGAGCAGATACACTTTGTGGTGACCGATAAAATTATTACCAGATATTCATGTGACAGTCAATTTGGATATTCCAATACAGATCTCTGTAAGTAAGCAAATAACTTAATTTGTGCGTGATAGTGCCTGCTAAGGGTATGGAACATTACTTTCTTTTAGTCGTGAACAGTATGCCACAGTATTTCAGTGTTCTTTCTCTCCCATTATGCCAAGTATAAGACGTATTTAAAATTAATAAAGATCGAACAATTATATATCTTGAACCTCCCTAAACCTTGGGACCCGAGACACAATCAATAATGGTACTGATTAAACTAAGGTTTTTGGCTGACCTGGATGTCGCGAAGTGAAGGGATACAGGATTTTAAGTGGTCTTGTAAGGTCCGGTTGGAATAATTGTGAGGGCGCGGGGTTCGATTGGCGGCCAGCGTGCTTATGTGCGCGTGTGTGCTCTGGAAAAAAGACGATAAAATGAGTGTCCACATATGAAACACATGCCCTTTTGCCTTTATGAACTCCGTGGATTACTAAAGAATATTATTTCCGTATGTGTAGTTGTTCATTCTATGACAGTAACACACTGATGTACGCCAAATGTAACCAGCACCACATAACATTTACGCCTGTAAAGATTTTCGTAATATTTCGCGTTTCCTCTTTCGTAGTTAACATGTCCAGACACTAGGATACGCCATCGACAACTTACGAGAGGACTTTGAAAACCAGGTGTTTCATTTTAATGCGTTATTTTTTTAGAAACATCTACGTTCCAGGGTCAGCGCAGCCCAGTGACGCCTAGTGCTAATACCCTCCTAAGTAGCTTAAATTATGCGGACAACTGGCTGTGTGTGGCTCGAGGCAGTTTTTTTTTCGTGCAGTTTCTAAAAATTAACAGCTTTTGGTGCTGTTATGTAACCAAAGCTCTTCAGTTAGTCAAACCCTTGTAAATACTTTAGCAAGCCGTCTGTCGATTCTTCTCTATCCTCCGGTCGCCTTCTGGTGGCCTGCGTGGCTCACCCTTGGACGTGCCCCAGGTGTAGTCCATTCATGGTTACTCCCAACTTTGCTGAAGCCCTGCTTAAGTTATACTTCCAGGATGTTACCTGGTCTCATGCAAACAAAGCTTAACTAGAAAATTACACCAAAGGGACAACGCACCGCATTTGTTCGCATCCAGTATAATACTATTTTGCATAATAACTATTTCTTACTAGGCATTACCAACTGCGCTATTTTCTCTCTATTTTTATTCGTATTAATCATAAATAAAATACCTGTTATAATGCATTGATAAAATAAAAGTAAAAATTCGGTTCAACCAATCACGCGATACATGGGGTGATTTTTCACAGGTTTGATTCAAAAAGTGTGAAGAAACAGCGAATAGGCTATGCATTTCTGGATGTGGTATGGGGTGCGGAGAAGGGAACCGTGCCTTACCTTTAATTGACACCTTGTACTGGGCCATCAGGACCATGGCATGTGCGGAAATAAGCAGAAAGGACGGCCGACGAGTATAAATACAGCCCTCGCCCCGCCGATGGTAGTTTTCTAGCTGTCAATATTGTTGTGCTGGTACGCCTGCACAGAAATATTGACAGCAGTTCAACCTCAATGGCGCTTGCGCCCACAGCCCCGCCTCTTCTCTTCTAGATTTTCAACTTCATATTAAAGAGCATGGAATCCACACCTGCTGCCTCCTGTAGTATTTGCAGTAATACATGGATAGGTTTTGGACTTCTTTCCCGCCGGGAGGGCTTTTACGATGTGTTGCGAATTGTGGTCAGGCCCTTACCTGAGCGGCCTTCCTGATTACACCTTCACTTATTTATCCAAGACACGGGCCGTTATCGCTAAATTAGTTATGAAATCGCAAACCACAGAAATCCCCTCCACCGGCCAGTAAACGGTGACAACGCAGTCGATATACGACAGTATAGTCCGTGGGCGGTGTCTTTNACTTGCGCAATTTTGTCAGCCTCCGGAATCATGAACAAGGCCGAACTCAGAACGTGGCTGGTTAAATCGTTATAAAATAATATAATTTAATATTTCAGTATGTTTGTATAGCTCCTCCCGTTCATATTCAATCATATTTATATTGAAATAGTATTATACAACCTTACTGTTAAATAAACCTCTTTTATATAGTGTTCATCACATAACTCTTATCAATAACGCGTTACGCCGCTATATCCCCGTTAATGATAAACGCCAAACAAATATCAAAATCATAACAGGCGCCTACGCCGGTTTTTCCCCTTCCCCTTCTTATCAATAGCCTGAGCTATAGGTACACTTAGGGATGCAGTTCATGGCCCCAATCGCGGCCATGGTTGCTTTAATCTCTCGCTGCCGCGATGAACGCCTTCTCTGCATGAATCCTCGCCCTTGTAGGTGTACGAGGCCTAGCCCTGAGTCGCAATAAACTCCCGTCCCTACCTCGGACGAACAATTAATACTTAGCAATAGGGTAGGTTAGAAAAAAAATTGTGGTAGTTCCTGCCAGAGTGCGGACAGCAATGCGTGGCCAGTGTTTCTGCGAACTGCGGCGGTAACCTGGCAGTCTTGGAGTGTGCATTAACACACAAGCATTCTCCGAATGCGGCGGTGTAACGACAGGCCGCAACATTGGTGCAAGGGGACTGATGCCGAGAATTACACTACGTAGCTTATATCAGCAGGTCTATTTATTGCATTGAATTGTGTACATAAATACTCTAGCAGTTTGTTGCTTTCACAGAGGACTACATTTGACTAAATTGTAGTATACAGTGGAGAAAACAAATTTATAGGTTATTTTTGATAGAATTGTAAATAAATTAGGAAATGTGATATAAATTTTATTTAATTGAGACCCCTATCGCTCAACATTCCTCACCACTGCCATAAGTTCCAAAGCAAAGTAACTGATCACCGAGATATAATACAAAAGAATAATTTTCGAACATGAAAATTTAGCTACCCTGGGTTCCTGATTTCTTTTATAATCGGTTTTCTATGTTAACATTTTCTACGACACGTAGCCTATGTCTTGGAGCAAGGTTGGCCTCTGTCAACTCTGTCATGTATGTTTTTAACGGGATGTGCGTTAACACTGTGTGTTCCGACAGTAAATTGGGACTTCCGGTGGTTTGGGGAGAGGGCGGCGATGGCTAACTAGTAACTCCACACGTCTTCCACTACGGCCAACCGGGTTCGATTGCCACTTGAGGTAAATTTCGGTATTTTACGTGTGTTGCCTACCGCCGCATGGATAAACCGTAACTTCGAAATGTTCAGTGGCGTTTTCTCAAAAACTGTTTACCGGAGCAAGTTCGGACAAGAGGGCAATTTAGTTTGTCTTCATTTTACCTTGGTGAGTAATGATTTGCCTCGAACTTTCCACTACCTCCTAGTGTTCTAAAGTTACCTGAAGATAGGGTAAACCCTACTTAAGCAATGAAGGGGAACAATTTAACCAACCAATTTTAACAGATTTAATATCTCCCTTCTCGAAACACTATTTCAATTTTTGTCGCTCTATCTCAAGTACTGCCTAATATTTTTACATTCATGCATTTCAAACTTTGATTTTCAATGCCGTATACCACCGTTAATATTCACATGATAGTGTTCGTCAATGTGTACCCCACATTATTTGTCATAATTAATCATCTCCCGGAGTTAGGCAAATTAATTATGGCCAACCCCACATTATTCGTCATAATTAATCATCTCCCGGAGTTTGGCAAATTAATTACGGCCAACTTTGTATTTTGTATGAAAAGTAAGCTATTATGAAAGTGAAATATGATGAATGTTCAGAAAATAAGTATCGTTTACGTATATGGCCGCCGTAGCGCTGCGATCGCAGCTGCGCACATGCGCGACCCTCTCTCTTTAGCTCTTTCCCTTTCTTTTTTCTATCTTTTCCCCCCTCTTTTTCCTCTCTTTTCCCTCTCTTTTTCCCCTCTTCCGCCCTTTCCTCTCTTTCCCCCCTCTTTTTCCTCTCTTTTTCCTCTCTTTTTCCTCTCTTTTTCCTCTCTTTTTCCTCTCTTTTTCCTCTCCTTTTCTTCCCCCCTACGTTTCTTTCCCCCTCCGTTTCTTTTTCTCTCCTTTTCTTTCTTTCTCGTTCTATAGCTCTCTTTCTATATCTTTCTCTTTCTATCTCTTTTTCTCCCTTTCTCTCTTTTTCCTCTCCTAGTGCTTCGTCTTCCTCTTTGACGCCAATACGAAAACTGTGACGAATGTTTACAGTTAGTTCTTTTCGTATAAAATGTTCAAGTCAATCGAGTTATCCGCCGATTGTGAAATTCGGGTAGTTACCCTAATTTTAAATGCGAGAAATGTCAAACCAATGGACGTTCATCGGCAAATTTGCGAAATTTATGGTTAAAATGCCATGAATGATGGAATGTGGAGAAAGTGGGCACGGCAATTTATTGAAGAACGCACAAATGTGCGGAGAGAAGAGCGAACCCTTCAGTCGTGAATAAAGATTTGTTAAGAGGAAATGGATGCGGAAAAATTCGTGAAAAAATTACGATTCGCGATTTCCTTGTTATCGAATGAAATTTCACGGTATGTTCTGCATGGAATCGTAACGGGACGCCTAGGCTATCACTCTGCCCTCGCTGAGCCCCGAAAGTTCTGGCGGACATTCACAAAGAAGGCGACGTGACAGTGTTCAGGCTTTTCTCACCCGACACAAAAATAAAGGGGACGATTTTTTGAGGCGAATAGTGATGATGACAAGACTTGGGTTTCTCACATCATCCCAGAACTCAAACACCAGTTCTTATAGAATGACGACACACACAGTCTCCGAGCAAAACCGAAATTCAGAACCACCATCTCGTTACGAATTGAATTGGAATTGGGAAGTGCTTATTAACTTCCCCTTTTGTTATACCTAAAGGCTCATCAGGGGACGACTTAGAAATTAACTTATGACCTAAACTAACACCCATGCCTTATTTGGGATTCGAACCCAGAATATCCCGCACCCCAGACCGGTGGCGCACCAACCGACTCTGCTACGGGAAGTCTGTATCATCTAGTTACTAAAAACCATGGAATAATACAGGGATTTTGTTGGTATATTTCTTGCTGAGAGGTGAAACTGTCGATGCTGCGAGATACTATGATACACTTGAAAAGTGCATCACCCCTAATATATAAATTATTCGTTTTAGTGTCATAACAGAAAAGTCAGGGTAATTACTGAAAATGTTTCATTATAGAACCATTACATTTTATAGTTCTGTGCAAATATTTGTTATCTGGTTGTCATTAAAAGGCAAGAATGAATTAATTATACAATTTTGTATCAAGTTACTTTTTAGATAAATACGCTATTCGTAGTTACATGTCCGTAATTATGGGCAAGGCAATTAGCTAAGCTTCTATTGTCGCATTTTTCAATAAATCCTCCTAAATTTGAATCGGGAATAAATAAATAAAAAATTCAATATGGCGGGTGTCGTGAGCTCTTATTAATGGCGCAAATTGTATAGGAAAGGGATAATAAGATGAAGGGAGGAGTATGTGGCGGCGGCCTCGCGCCGCGATTATTACAGTGACTTACCAAAAGTGCTGAAACCTGGGCGGCCAGTAGACCTTGGAGCTTGCCGGGGCCGCCTCTCGAGTGGCAGCCCCCAGTCCTCTGCGGCTCCTCTTCCACAGCCTTCTCTCTCAACCACTTCTACAGTTTCCCCTCGCATTGCGGTCATGCAGTAGGGCCTAACACATTAAGGCTCGGCTTTACCTATTGTGTAGAAATTCTTCGTTTTCGTGTCATGATTTCAGTTTCAGAGGTATTGCTGGAATTGTTTGAATACACAAAATTTTCAATTTACTAGTTGTTTAATACTTTTGTATCTAATTTTATCCGTGTTTTATTTCGTGTTTGCAAAAAGGCAGGAACTTATTGATAAAGTATAGTTCCTGACTTTGTACAAGCAGATAAAACAGTTAAAATTACGCACAAAAATGCTAACTCATAAAATGTAAATTTTCTATAATCGTAAATTGTCAGTAATTACTATGAATTCGAAATTATCATGCGAAAACACAAAGAATTTCTGCAAAAGAGGCGAAGCCGAGCCTTTCAGGTGCTTGAACTGCGTTGAGTGTTTTAAATACTCATTTTCCCAGGAAAATATTAAACGTGCGTCCAATGTGCTGTACTACGAAAAGAACGTACACTTCATACGAGGACTGTTGAGTACTTTAAAATGTCACACACGTTAGAAACATTATTTCAGAGTACTCCAAAATGGTTAAAAACTGTTTTTTCAAAGCGCTGTAACTTCAATTATACGCATCAGATACGTAGAAAACTACTCAAGGGTCCTGCACTGAACCTTCCTACTGAAAGCCCCATAGTTAAACGCAGTGCAGATAGAACACTGCACGTCAGTTCAGAGCCTTGCGCTTACCGCTTCTCGGCTTCAAACGCGGAAAAGAGCTCCAGGGAGGCGGGAACCTTAGGAGGGCGGTATCCCTTTCATCTTTGTTTAATTTTTGTTTCATCGTAACTTATTTTTCAGATAAAATACCTTAAAACGATGCGCCCACAATATTTTGCCCATGGTTTTGTCGTATCTGTAAACCGCGATAAAAAGATTAACTCATCGTTTTCACATGAGAGAAAAAAACTTAAATCAGTACATTGTGGTATCAGAAATTATGTAAAGTAGTCATGAATGTAATAGTTTTTTAATTTTAGTATAAATCTTAACAGTCATTTATAAAGAGAGATAAACAAACCACGATGTGGCAAGGATACCACCTCTTTATCTCAGACTGGGTTCTCGTAAAATTATGGGACGTTCCAAAATATGGGCGCGAAACCCATGACATTGTCAGTCTCGTGTAACTTGGCAAGATTATGACAGTTCGACGAAAGTTGGGCCAATGTTTACTTTTCGTTTATGAATCCTTTCGCCATCAGCTGGTGCATCAAGTGGTGGCGGTATATTTTATCAACACGCCGTCAGCGAATCCACTTGCCACTGTACTGTAATGCTAAACAAATTTTAAGCTATTTTAAACTGATATCCTGTCTAAAAAAAATTCGTAAGTTTAAACAAGAAAAAATATAAAACCCTTCAAAAAATGTAATATTTCCGAACTCTTTTATAATTTGTCCGAGACACGAATTAGGGTTAATATTTGTGAGACGGTAGTTGTAGTTTTTACCGCACTTTGGACGTCATAGCTAATATAACTGGAACTAAAAGTAATCCGGGAAACTTGATTGACAACGCACTTTTATTCGCCAACATCTCAACGACTATTGCAAAGCAGTAATTATGCTGTTACTGATACTAAACAGTTCGAGTTAGAAATATGTGACGTGGACTAACATAAGAAATGCTTAAAAATTATTCACGCGCGTCCCACTTTCTTAGTTTTATTAATACAATATAGTAACAACACAGAAACAATGAAATTGGTTTGCAGGAGAACAACTTGGCGTGTAATGGACGTAGACGAAAGATTACTGGTCCAATATAAATTACTAGTAATCAATATCGCTGTACACAAAATATATGTTACTTTAAAAATTATGCAGAGTTCGCGGAAAAATAAAACTATTGTTATCTGTTCGTAAATTTGTTATTTTACACACGAAAGCTTTTTTTTTTTTGTGGCTGGTAATGCTTAGGGAAAGAGCAGACATATGGTGCGCATGGCATGGCAGGGAGAGTTGTGAACCTAGAGCGTTTTTCAGCAGATAGCAGCACGTTGGCCTGCCTCTTGATCCCGTATTTTTAAAAGTTGACTTTTTTTCTATTACTGGCTTGAAACGACACGAATTAAAAATATATTTCGTCAAATTATTAGAAAAAATAATTCAACAATACCATGCAATATTTCTGTATGCTTTTGGAATTAATATCAAGCACGTATGGAAAGTATGGATGGAGAGTGAGGATACGGCGTGAAAAGAACTCTCAAGGTTTTGAAGTTGCGTTTCATTTGGATACGGATCGTTTTATTGTGCATTTCATTTGGAACACCTATATATTACTACTTTATGACGAAGTTTAGTTTGCAACTCTAACAATCGCTGTTTTATGACCACGTAAAATAAAATGTATTAATTAATCGGGGAACTCTTTCTTATCGCATGCTTTCTGCTTGTCTGATGTGCGTTGGCAGTGCACTCAGAATAGCCAATGTAATATTAACTTTTGTTCATTCGTGCATCAGTTGATACAGGATTTTGTAAATTGCACTTTGTTTGTTTCGTATACGTCAAGTTGCCACTCACTGATTGTCATAATCTTGCCAAGTTATATGAGACGGACAATAGCTAGCGTAAGGGGAAAGGGCGAAAACCTGGCTAAGTGGGGAAATTTTACATTTCGGGAAAATTTAGGGAAATATCAGGGAAATTTGTAATGTTACGAGTAAACTAATTTTCCACCTTGTGTTTTTTCGCCACGTGCCAACTTTGCAATACTATTTTTTGTGTATTTCATGAACACTTGTTACTGTATTGAAAAACATCAGGTAAGAAGATTTGTGCCTGCCTGAAAAAAACATTAAGTTTTTATGAAACTGTCATAAAAATATTTCTAATTTTTGCTACGTGTTGGTCTGGATAAAGTAACAGAGTATACATTAAAAAGTCGGAGAAATGCTAGGATATTTTTGATGAGGAAAATAAACCGTGAGGGTTGATGATGGGCGGACGAGGCAGCTTCCGCGTCTGCCTGTGCTTAGGGGAGNCCCCCCCCCCTTCATAGAGCCGGACCGCGGGAATTTGCGGCCGGTGCGAGCTACAGCGCGTGACAATACTGTAAAACAGTTTTTTTTTTTTCGCATATAGCTTAATCTTAATAGTAATGCGGGGAAAATATGTTATTATTAGGGCATATTTGAAGCAAACAACTTTCGGAAGTTTAATAATGTTTCCATTATCATTTGACATCAAATTTAATGTCAGGAAAAGAAATAGTTATTTTACAGAACAAAATAATAATTAATAAGATAGGCCTAACTTATTTACGTGGTTTATAAATGAACATTCATACGGTTTATAAAATAACATGCAACCGTTTTTATATGATTAACCAAACGAATGTTGGCAACACTGGTATTACCTATTTTATTGGAAAAAAACCTTTAATATAAAAATTATTACTTTGCGAACGGTATTGGGCACGAAAGCCGTACGTACATTTATGAGTGAAGTGAGTGAAGACATTTGGGTGGCTCTTAACATCGAGGTCTTGAGAGCCGATGACGGTGAGGAGTATGGAGCGCTGCTAGAATGTTTGGTGGCGGGGGAAACGGGAAATCCCCGAGAAAACCCGCCGACCAGCGGTATCGTCCAGCACAATTCCCACATGCGAAAATCTAGGGGCGACCCTGCCGGGAATCGAACCCGGTTCAACCGCCTTGGTGAGAGGCGAGTAGTCTAACCACTACACCACCGTGACTCCGTACATTTTTGATCACCATTCATAATTCGGCTGGATGCAAAAAATTCTTAAAAAGGACATGGCCTCGATTTGCCGGACGCCCGGTAACCCCATTTCGTGGGAAATTAGACTTAGTTGCGTGGCAACAGTGTTCTGTGAGCAAGATGGTCGCGGCCATGGGGCCGGCAGCTGTGGGGAGCAAGCAGGCAGGCGGGCTGCTCCAGCAGGCCCGGGGCTGGCCATTGTGCGTGGCTTGACCGTGGACA
>NQII01000642.1:305837-395446 GCA_002778355.1 Clitarchus hookeri
ACACATATATATATATATATATATATATATATATATATAACGGACCATCTGACTGGATGCATCAAGTAAAATGAGCAACTACTGAGGGAATGTAGTTGTATGCCTTAACGTTGAATTAGGATATGATAGGTAAACATTTGTGAGTGCTGGAATTTTATTTTATTTTTTACTTTTTAATTCATGTAAGTGTAAGAATTGGCAAATTTGTGAAGTATTTATTTTTCTAATAATTTCAGTGTCCCTTGACTGATGCAAGAATAACGTGACCAGTCCAATGACAATAGTAATTGTACACGCGGTGAATGAATACGAATACATAATGTGCATAACGTGCTTCCAAGTATATTTTAAGCAGTTTCTCGTGGACAGCCTTTAAAGTGTTTTTTCTTGGACTCGCAGAAATTGCATGAGTAGGTTTCTTTGAAATCCGAACCTTTTTTCACCTGCGGTAAAGCTGAGTTGTCTATAAATTTTATTCAGATAGTTAAAATTGAAATACGTACTAAGTAATTTTTCCATGAAAATGTGCTTAGTGCCATTCTGATAAAAAATTATTTCAAGTTTTTGCCTAAAGTATTAATGCTACTCTATTTTGGAATTGTATGAATAAATACACAAATTAAAAATTCCTACAGTTCCGTGCATTTGTTTCTGAAAAATAATTCTCCACCATTGTTAAACTTTTTCCACGCAATTATTTCGTATCACAACGAAGAAAAAAATGCACTGTCCTAAAAATACCGAGAATAATTAACGACTCTTGAACGTCCTCAAAGGGCAATGATAAAATGTCTATGTCCAGTAAGTATTCTAAATTTGTACTGGTGTCTAAACTGAAGCTGGCCATTTAAATTTTAACTTTTGCTATAGTCTACATTTTAAAGCTCAAATAGCTAGAAATGTCGTATTTCAGAGAAATCGCAACATGCTACTTTTGTTGACGTTAATAACACTTCAGCCGGAACCAAACTTTGTGTTCAAATTGATTTACTAAATTTTGTACATATTATTGTCTAAGTTTAAATTCTCATATTTACGAGAAAAAACCCGTTATGAATATATTCTAAATGTCCGAAATTTTTATAAAGTAATAGTTGATAACAGTTAGGAAACATTAAAAGGTTTTCAAAATGTAGAAATAAAATTTGACTCTTGAAGAGTCTGAAGATACGAGTACGTGGGTCGCGCTTAGCACTGCCCCATGTCCTGATCTCATCTCATTGAGTACGGATATACACGATATTTTGCTGGAAAATTTAATATTTTGTACCTCTGACAGGGCTACTGCTATAATAGTGTTTTATATTGCCACTGTAAATGTTTTGAGAATATAAACCGTCGCACAATCAAATTGAATTTTAAACTATTGGTATTCTAACACTTCATATTTAAGTTTTTTGGTATTTATGCAAACTATTGAAAAAAGTACTAACGTAACTTTATTTAATTTGATGTATAATATGGCCATGTTCTAGTCCATTCATAGTTACTTCCAACTTTTCTAAAGCCCTGCGATGCTAAAATTATGCTTTCAGGCTATTTCTCTAGCCCATACAAACAAAGCGTAACGGAGCGTAGAAAATGACTCCAAAAGTACAGCGTACTGCTTTTGGGCGTACTCACTTCAGCGATACTTTGCACGAGAACTATTTGTTACTAGGCATTGCCAGTACATATATTTTCTCTCTACTTTATACATGAAACGAAGTATTATAGATTAAATATAAGAAAGGTTAAATTTAATAAAAAGTATAAAACTCTTTATGCATGACTTATTTAGGGGGAAAAAACCAAGCCCGTCATGTGCGGGAATTTTTTTTTCCAGTGCTTTAATTTAAAAAGTTTGAAGAAACAGCGAATAGTTAGAGATTATACTCGTGTCGGAAACGTGTAAGACCAGGTGGCAGACTGCTCTACTTTGACGCGTTGAGTGCCGAAGCTCCAGAGAAGACTTGTTAGTTCGGCGGAGGGTGAGTGGATGACGTTGGACAAGGAGTCCCGTCCTCGAAGGGGGTTTGGGGGGTAGTTCTAGCAGCCGCAGTGCATGGTGCGTAGTGCGGATGCCACGTGGGCCGAGTATCGATTCTAGACCCCGCCCTCATGGTCGCCGCGAATCCAATCTAGGCGTTAAAAAAAGAGGGGTGGGGGTTGTTTAAGGGCCAGTGCCCTCGTCCTTGTGCTCCCGCATGCCGGGACATCCGAAGACGGAGCCGTCTTGGCGCTCCTTGGCGCGTGGCGAGCGTCCAGCTCGGACTGGAGTGTTGCTGGTTGTCAGATGTCTGACTGGACCTCGTTTCCAGCTTGTCGCTGGTTGTCAGATGTCTGGCTGGACCTCGTTTCCAGCTTGTCGCTTATTCGTGGCACGCTAGGTGCATGCACCGTATCACCCCGGCACAAGGGCCCGTGGCTGAGAGGTCCACGAGAATGGCCTGCAGCATTCTGCTGGCAGAATTCAGACGAGATGGTGCCCGCGGTGCAGAATCGATGAGATGCACGTGGAAGGGACCCGTATGAGGGATCTGTATACACATCCGCTATCCCTAGATGTATCCTACGATAAGAATAAGTTGATTGGTGTACGCCAGTGGTGGACCTGTAGTGCGTCTCGCTCTCAGATTGTGGTAGGTAGCTAATCAAACAGTTTTATATTTATATATTACTATACGCTGTAACAATTTCCGTAAGTAACTTCATTACTGTATATGATCGGTAGCCATCTGGCAACAAAGCGCGCCATGTATTCTTTATTGCAATCTTAAGAGTGAGACGTACTGTAGACACGTTAAGGAAGGGACTAGCTACTTGAGGGGTCCCGTGTTACTATACTGTGTTTATTATTACTGCATTATTAATCATTTAATTTGTTTCAATTAAAACATAACATTATACGATGTAATAGCAAGCTCCTAGGATACGGCTCAAGCCTCATTAGCCTTCGCCCCCACTCCCTGTTTCAACCACTTGGTGCACGTGACCCCTCTGACGTCACGGAGCTGTCCGAAGCTCGCGTGTTTTTTTTTTTAAAGACAAGCTGCGTCGTAAGATAAGTATTCACCATCTTGAACCGTTGTCCCAAGTTGTGTTCCAAAATTATAGAGGAAGGATAATAAGGTACGTTTTCGTTATGAACATATCAAAACGTAACACGTAACCATTGAAAACGAACGTCAACGAACTATAGATATAAAGTGTAATACACGTTTTTCGTGTCTTGTATTGCGCGTGGCCATGCGAAATTGGAGTTCTTCACCGACACCTAAAAGTACGTGCGGTTGGGTAAAGTCTGTAATATTCTGTTTCGGACAAAATAGTGTTTAAACAACGTGGCAGTTCAGGATATCGCAAGATCGATCTTATTATAAATTTCTACTGTGTCGTGGACGGATGTTAGCAGTATCCGTTATTGAAGTAGTGACTGCAGTGGCATTCATGCCGTCACGTCTTCGCAAAATGTTTTCCATCACATGTTTTTCTTAAGCGCGGCGCTATTTAAAGCCTAGTGAGTGCACAAGGGCATCTTTATTGAACACGAAAGTAAACATATGAACATAATATAATGCTAGCAGTAGAAATCGTGGCAGAAACTGTTTGCCATACACACGTTACAAGTTTGTGTTTGTTTTTGAGACAACTAGTGGCTTTTGTATTATAATTTGAGCTAAAATTTTCAATAAATTGCAAACTCTTAACATTACGTTCGAACAATAAAAATAGCGAAGGAGTGAAGGGATAAAATAATTACTACACATTACATACTGGAATAGCTATTAAGTAAAAACAATCAAAAATTAAAATAATTACGTTAACAAGTATAATAATATATTTACTTACCCCAGTATGAATAATACACTTTTCTTTCAGGCTGGACTTGCACGAGAAAGATAGTGAAAATATTGTTCTTATTTCGCCGTATCCAGTCTTAAAAAGTTCTGTCATGCTCAGCGACCATTCACGATATTGAAGTTCGCTACAAGTGTGGTTTTTATAGGCTGTCCATGATCAATCGAGCACTTTTGAAAGCCCTTCTAAAGATCTACTTTTACTTCTGATTTTGTATCCCACTGCCATCCGTAAAATTAACATTGCTTAGGGCCTGATAACGTTACTCACGCACCGTCCAAGTGAAACTGAGGAATTGCTAGAAATGTAAATGTCTTACTAATGTGCAGATTCATACTCTAATATGTACATAATAAGAATTACTTACTTCAGTGGCCATAACATTTTTTTACATTATACACGTAGTAAAACGTCAAGCGTTATTGGTTTTGTGTATTCCCTGCCATATTAACTAAGAGTCTACCCATATGCCAGTATATATGTAGTTATGAGCAGTGATTATTTTCTAATGTTTATTTCAAAAGTTCTCACTTTACCGTTAACAGTCTATAATCAGTGGTACTCGAAACTTTTTTTTAGGGGGCCATATTAAGAAAAACTAAGACCGCCGCGGGCCGCACTTACGACACTTGACATAATAATATTTGTGAACTAAAACTAGGTAGGTAATTAGATGACATTTAAAATTCAGAGTGTCATGTATCGTCTTGTAAGTCGTTAGTTTATTCGTTCGATACGGTGATGGCGGGCGGAGGTAGTACATCAAAAATATGTAGCAAAGTCGCCTGACTGATAAAATAATGAAAAATATCGTTTAGTTTCATCAGTGACATTAACTTTTAATAAATTCGTATTATGTATGGCTTTTTTATTTTTGTAACAGACACTCCAAAAATAAGAATTTGGTAACTTGTATCTACTGAAGCCGGCGACCCGCGGGCCGCAGTTTGAAGACCCCTGGTCTATATCATCCGTGTGCTCACAAAAGATGCTGGCATGTCCGGCGTGTTCTGGCCTTTAAATAACTCTTATGGGTTTCTCATCCCGTATTTAGTGTTTAATGTCGAGCCCTCTGCCGCTGTACTCGGTTGGCATTCGAAGACTTGTTGAAAAAAACGGTTTGAATGCCAATGTTTGCGAAGAATTTCGTTGATCTGAGTCAAGATTGGCACTGCTGTGGTATTATTGCATACCCAGTTTTTTTTACAATATTATATCTAGTACGAAATCAGTACACGATTGCTGTTTAAGTGCTGGTTGTAAATTACCTTTATTTCCTAGATATTGAGGCAGGACTGAAACATTGAAGTCGTTTTGGAATAATCAGTTTTTAAAAATTAAACTCACCATATTTGGCTAAATGTTGGAGACGACAATTTCAGATACATTGATCGTTATCGAACTGCGGACTGGATGTAATGCGATAGAGTACCTCATCTAGGTCGCAGGCCGTAATTTGGCCGTTTCTGTAATTAATTTGCGCCTTGTCTAACTAAGCTAAACATTTAATTGAAATACTCCAGATAATACGTGTGGAAATATTTTTCTGCAGTTTCTTCCCTCTGATACGAGCCCAAAAATAGTTCTGTAAAGTCGGCATTATGTAACTGGAGTGGAGAGATTGGGCGCTTCTTGACATCAAGGTTTTGAGAGCCAATGAGGGTGAAGTAAGAGATGAGTATGGAACAGTGCCGGAATGCAAAGGTGGGGAAAACGGGAGTTCCCCGAGAAAACCCGCCGACCAGCGGCATCGTCCTGCACGATTCCCATTTGCGAAAATCTGGGAGCGACCACGCCGGGAATAGAACCTGGTTCGCCTAGTTGTCAGGAGAGTAGTTTGACCACTACACTACCGCGGCCCCAATGTAACTGGAGATAGCCCACGTTGGGTAGGGTAGGGTTGGGTATTTGTGTTGTTCCTGACGGTCATAGCGATGATCTGCCAATATTTTGCCCTACAAATTATTTTCGACCATAGAATTTGCGCGAAAGGAAGTTCGCACGTCCTCGCAGAAGTCTCACAGTTACTGCTGCTTCTGTTCTCTTGTTTTAATTTGCTTTTTCTAGCCAGGCAGACGGGTATTGATACATTTCCTAAGAGCTTGCAAGCTTCCACGACCATTGGCCATTGGGATTAAGGAGAATTCATTTTAAAGAATATTATACCCCTGGAAGTCACATCCGGCCATAAGGAAACATTGCGCCGGCGATGGGAAATAGCATTAACAAGCTTCGCCGGTGTTAAGAATTTCATGCGGTGTCTATAGGGTTTTAATATAGCAATCTTTTCAGAAAAGATGCAACATTGTCGCTATAATTTAGAACACAGTTTTACAAAATAATAAATATCGTAAATAGGTAACAACGATTTTAGTCTACTAGGATACTTTTCAGTGACCACATTTACGTTTCTTTCACCAGTAATTTGTAAATGGGCAATAAAATATCGACTTTCATTTCATTCGTACAACTATTACGTTGAAGATTCCACAGTTTTAAAAAAACTGGAATAGACACAACTGCTTACAATGAGACCCATATGACAACTAAGCCATGTCGAAATGGAAGGAAATCCAAACATAACCATATACAAAATTTGCAACATTTTCCTGTAGCACTTTCTTACAGTCAGATTGTTAACCAACACTCCCAATAGCGGAGACTGTGAAAAAATTACGTTGACTTTGACGAAGTTATTCTGCCAAAATACTTTACTGGGCATCACCTTTCTTCGACTCCAGAGTGATGTTTGTTGTGTAATGGATATTCTTGTTGACTGTTACTAATGCGTGCACATTGCTTAGGCGTACTCTAGCTTTAACATAACATACACGAGATTATTATTCGTCACCGAACTACTTTCAGTCTGCAAATAGAAGAACGTCACCGCTAGACCCGGCGTGTAGGCTTTCGATGATGTAGCTGTCGTTGATTGTAGGACCGCTGACATTTGGAGTATATTGCTCATTAGTTTTTTTAAGGATTTATTTTAAGCTTTAGTTTTTTTTAGAAGTGTTCGGTGAAACAGTTTAGTACAGCATAAACCCGGGTTACTTTGTACGGTCTATTCGCGGTTTCTTCACTCATTTTTAATCAAACCATTGAAGAAACATCTCGTGTATGACATGTTCGGTTGTTTCCTAAATATGCCATGCACTGTAAAAAAATAATTGTGTAATTTTACACCGACACATGTCAATGTTTTTTTACTCTACGTCCAAGTAAATTTATCCATATAATTTGTACAACTAACTTGACATAGAATGGTGTAAAATTACTATTACTGTGTAGTAGAAAATAAACTGCAACATTAGTGTATTTTCTCCCCACGACAAGTAAATTTACACAGACATTGCAATTGTAATTTCACCGCTGTGTATGTGTATTTTCTCACTAACGAAAAAGTAAAACCGCAGATTCACTGTAATTGTAATTACACAATTTCTGTACATTTTTCACTGTTTTACTAAGCAATTTTACCGTCAACATATGTTCTTTTACAACTGCGTCATGTTATTTCACATAATTTGTATGTGTGTTTTTTTAAAATAATTTTCATGTTATTTTACTCCGTTTTTCTTTAAATTGTTATTATTTTGTTGGCCATTCCTACTCCTGTTTACTTCGCTTTGTAACTTGGTAGTTTAACAGAGTTATAAAAAGTTATCTTCATTAGGTGGGTAACATGTTTTAAACAAATACTTGTTATATTTGAATTCACATTAACATAAATGTAAAATTACATATACTGTACACCGTGATTGTAAAATTACACAATTAAAGATGTACAACTATACTGACAATGGGTGTTTATACAACGACCATGTGGCAGCAAAAATACATAACTTAAACTTGATTTTAATACAGTGAGTGGGTATATTTTTACAAATACTTCAAAATGTGTGAATTAACACCAACATTGTGCTTATCAAGTACAGTCATGTAGTTTCACCAAAGACATGTAGTACTTTCTGGATTATTAAGAACATTTATGTAAATTTACACGTATTATAGTTGTTTTCACAAATTACACATACAACAAATAACAAAGATTTGTATGTGCAAGTTTACACTTATTTTTTACAGCGTGTACCACAAGTGTTGAATACTTGTGTTAGCATAGAAGTACTTTATTTTTGGTTAAATTGAAGATTTACTTTTATTTTATCTATTAATTATATTTCACTTATCGATAATAAGAATAAAAACAGGGAGAAAATATGTCTGTCGGTAATGTATAGTACGAAATAGTCCTTATGCAAAATATGATTTCACTTGAGTGCGCACGTTAGCAGCGCGCTCTCCCTCTGATATAATTTTCTAAGTTTTGTTTGCATGAGGCGGAGGAATGTCCTGGAAGTAGAACTTTAGCAGGGTTTCAGAAAAGTTGTGCAGGAATTACTTTGTTCTTTACTAGGCGTATGTCAAGTCAGTTTTTATCTTATCCTCTATAAAATGACACAAATACAATTATAATTTTCTTTTAGTGTCGCATAGTTACCCCTAAATGGTGGCAAAGTGAGTGACCCTGGTTTATAGTGCGAATATTTGGTATGATATTGTAAGTTTTGGCAACAGTGTAGCGCGGCGTGCGTCGATCGTGCGTTGAGGAACCGCCGCGCCGCCAGTAATTCATTCCCTTGACGTCGGCATAATGCTAGATCGCGGCGGCGCAAGAGGGTGCAGATGGTTCGCTCGGAAGGTGGGTTGGAGGGAGGGATAAATTATCCGGCATATTGTTGGCTCGTGCCGCGGTCGGCAGATGGCGGGGCCGGCTCCCTCGCAAGCTGCGAGGCGCACCTACAGGACGGCTTCCTTCAGGCTCTCCATGCTGCCCCCCCCCCCCNNNTTACATTACACTGGATGTAGCTGCCGTGAGTCTACTGCGCCTCTCTCCCTCTATCGTCCGGATGTTCGCACGTGACCAACGTGGCGGACGTTGCCGAGGGGCTTCCCCTCTCCCTTGCATTCCGCCCCAAATGAAGGTAGCCACCAAACGGCGTGCTTCAGATGTCTCCTTAGATATAGTCCATTCGCTGTTACTTCTATCTTTAAAATCCAATTAAAGTTCTACTTTCAGGATATTTCCTCATCTCATGCAAAATAAGCTTAACTACGTATAGAAAATTCCACCAAACGGACAACGCACCAACGCACCAAATTCGTGCTCACTCAGTCCAATAATATTTTGCGTGAGAACTATCTCTTACTAGGTATTACCAACACACATGTTTTCTCCCTTTTTATTCATATTAATAACAAATGAATTATAATTTTTTTATTAACAGAATTATGAAATGCCTGTGATACAAGACACAACCAAACACGTGATACATGAGGTGATTTTTCAAACCTTTGGTTCAATAATTGGGAAGAAACCACGAATAGACTATAGCAATTTATAAACGTCGCACTTGTGTATACCAATTTCCTGTTCCCCATTTATTTCTATTGCCAATTTTTTCGCGAGTAAAAATGTATATTTTAAATGCATATCGGATGTTTTTGCTGTTATATTTAAGTACGAACATCCCCGTGCAGAATTTAAAAAAAAGTATAGACATGTGAATCACAGTTCTACCTTTCGGAGTATGGCATACAATTAAAATGATCGCCGCTGGAAGTCTGCGTCTAAGAGGCTACAATGAGGCGTGATGCACACGCCTGGGTCGCTTTTAGCGTTTTCATGCTTCTACGTGGCCATCGTAAGGGGTTTACGCGATGCAACAATTAAGCAGTAAGAGGTAAATTGTAGACTTCAGAATTTTCTTTGACACAGTAACAATTCTACTGTGTAAGTTAGACCAATGGAGAAGCGTTTTACAAAATAAAATAGGTTTTTATTTAATAGTATTTTTGCTGTCCACTTAATTTTTTTTAGCACGCATACGAGAATAAATACATCTCGAATGTTCATTATTTTAAATAAAAATAGAAATATGTCTATTTAAATGCACGCTGCTCTGTGATTGGCTTAACTAACATCTTAGAAATTGATTTTCCTAGTTTTCGATTTTTTTTTCTGCTGTTAAACGTAAGTAGTAAGAAGTTTCAACTTCATTGTGTTTGATTAGATTTGAGCCAAGGCGATGGAAAACTTTCAAAGCTTGCGGGCGCTGCGTAGTGCTGAACTAGCTGAGCGAAATGGTAGGGTTTTACATGTTTAAATTATATTAAGGGTCTCGGATACCTTTCTTAATATCGCTTGCAAACAAAAAATACTATCTGCTCTTTGAAGAGAAGCATAATGCAACAAGAGGGCAAGTGGAAGTAAATTAAAAGTTTGTGTTTTTATTGAGTATATCAATCTTAATAACTTGCCCTCAATTTTTAGGGCATAAAAACGTTTTTGCAAATATTGTTTAATATAAATGTGGCCCGGGCAAAGATGTACAGTTTGTTTTTCTAAAGCTATATTGTGTAAGGTGGCCAAGAGACAACTAAAACCATTTAACTTGTAACATTATTTTTGTTACATAGTGTTAAAAGTCGCCAGTGGCGTATCCGAGTTTATGAGGAATGTAGGTCTCAATAAGAATAAAAGAAAAAAATTTTTTTGATGTGTTTGTAATGCCGTAAAAATACACACAGCTATTATTTTCAACATTAAATTACTTATCTCTGGTATTAACACTTACTATTCTCAGTGAGGGCAATGTCTAGTGCCAATCACGATATTAATTAAAGTACTTACCAATGTCTTTATACCACATACAGACACTTATACACACATTATTTTTTTAACTTTTACAAAGTGTCTGTTGGCATTATTCTCAATGTCTATCACTCACGCATCCAGCCCCGTCGGTCAGTATCTCTCTCTCCACTGTACCGATGCTCGCAGACCCCACTAGCTGGTCATTGCGTCGTCGCTTGTCGTCTCGATGTCACCACGCAGCTAGCGCTCATAGCCGCACAAGGCTCCACACTGGTGAGTCTGAAGCACGACGCGGCTTATGTAGATCAACAGGCCCGATACAGAAAGTTACTCGCATCCCAAGTCATGCTGAGAGAACGAGGTCAGTAATCCAGAGTATTCTTCATAGAAACCCATAATTCAATACACCCAGAGTCAGCAGCGCGTGCCGCAAGAATAATTATCTTGTCGGTTCGCTTTCTGTAACAGATACGCGGCCATCGACCTATCGCTCGCTTGTTCATTCAAAACAATCATTTGACTTGCTGCCGCCGCTATCGTATAACTGCTGTACTTCACTTTCTCTCGCTCGCACGTAACAATACTGATGCCTGTATTTCAAGAAATCTAGAGGTCGTCAGTCTAATATATAGTTCCACCAGTTTCTTTCTTTCTTCTCTCAGTACCACCATTTGAGAATACTGACAGTATACACAGTACAGGCAGTACACTCGGGGTNTTTCTTTCTTTCTTCTCTCAGTACCACCATTTGAGAATACTGACAGTATACACAGTACAGGCAGTACACTCGGGGTTCCAGTCAGTTCCCGAACTTAATGAGTGTGGTACTATTGATAGCCGATGTTTGTAGTAGAGGGAACGCAGGGCAGGCTATACTGAACATGCGAACTTCAGCATAGAATTACAGTTTTGCCAATGGACATGCCAGAGTCATTGGTTTCACCTCTTTGTTTACACAACTATTTACACGCACCTTACGTGCATTATAAGGTTATTACAGTACAGCCTGTCAACATGCCATCAAGAACATCCAACAATTTGTTTTATGTCAAGCACGCCGATAATGCCGTTATTTATGCCGACGACTCCCGCAGTCGTGGGATTGAGATACGCCCAATCACTGCTGGCAATCTCAGGCTAACGCGACAGTTCACCAGTTACGAGGCACTTACTATGTGGCTGGCTCACTCGCGCGCATGTCTCAGGCTCGGTTGCCGTTCCGACCATTCTATGTTGGCGTCAGAGCAAGTCTCTAAAAGTTACTTTTTTAAGCTAAGCCACCAAAGTACTTTTTTATGCATATTTGTCAGTAAAAGTTACTTCTTTTGACACAAAACTGTTGATGCACATATAACAGAAGTTAATGCACTGTACGTAACGTACTGTTACGGGCTGACGTGAGCTCCATATGCGGTCCGGCCCTGTGGGGGATGACCCATCCCCCACCTCGACCCTCCCCTCATCATAGGCAGACCCGTCGCTGCCCTTTTGCTCGGCTGAATATGGTTGGCGGGGGGGATGATTGATAGCGGCGGTGACCTGGATGGTCTCACAGACCTCCCTCATCCCCTCTGTTAGAGAAGGTGACGAGATTAGAGGATGCCCAAGAATATTCTGGGAACTAGGACCCTCGGTGCAACGCGGCATTTAGAGAAATTTCTGGGCAATCAGCTGAGTGCGGTAATAGAGTGACGTGTAGAGGACGGACGACGACGGGAGATTGCGAGGCGGCGGCAGACGAGGTGTTCGTGGTGTGAATGGACGAGAGGTCATTGCGGACTGGTGGGACTGAATGACATGTGATTCGGATTTTATTGTGAATATTGGAACTGTCAAATATGGGCATACAATTTATAAAATAAATGAATAGATTTTGATACACTGTCTGTTGGGACTGATTTTTAATTATTTAATTACATCATTTTATTACATGTAATTGCAAGTTTCATTGATTGAATGAATTCATTAATTGTAAACAGTAAGTGATATCGACGGTCAGTCATCAAAAGACAGCATTGTAAACAATTCAGAATCCTCTTTGAAGGTTTGTCAATTATAATGATAATGACTTAATCTCTTACTATAACATTATTTGTGGGCATCCATATCACTTTTGTTTTTCAAATGCCCTGTAATTACATAATTTACACATCATTGGTCTTTGCATTGAAGACCTTTGTATTCATCTGCAAGTCAGGTTTCATCGATTTTAGTGGACTAGTCTCCCACACCCTAGGAAAAAGCTATAGTTTCAAGATTGACAGTTCNAGTCAGGTTTCATCGATTTTAGTGGACTAGTCTCCCACACCCTAGGAAAAAGCTATAGTTTCAAGATTGACAGTTACTTTGCATACTTTGGATGATGTGTTTATCTAAATTTAGATGTCTCGCGAAAACCGCTGTAACTGTTTGAGGGGAATGGTGTACATATGTATATTACATTTACCAATTTTTCACTACAAGTTTTTTGGGGGNGCTGTAACTGTTTGAGGGGAATGGTGTACATATGTATATTACATTTACCAATTTTTCACTACAAGTTTTTTGGGGGTATATCGAAACTTCCCTTTAGCAGACATGATAGAAAATTAGTCAACTAAATTGGTTACTTTTTTATTATCTGTAGTTACTAAATATATATATATATATTTTTTTATTTGTACTTTGACCCCTGCGGGTTGAGAAGATCAATGTTCAAAGTTTGACTAGTAAACGTTAGTGTCAGCAAGGTACCACATTTTCGCTTATTTTCTACGTTTAAAAACTGAATAATTGCAGTAGTCATAAATAAAATATAAAATAACTTCGTAACTAAAAAAAAAACCTGTATTATTCACGCAGCTGAAATTTTAGTTTAAATTTACCTTTTGTAACACTGCGCACCTAATGGCGGGAATTTTCCCTGTGCCAAACTCTCCGATAAGAAATGTTTTGTTCGTAACCTGAGTAGAATAAACCGTAGCCAAGGGTTCTGTATGTGATGTCCCGCCGGTGGCGATACGTCGATACCTGTGGGTGGCGGTGCCCCGCGATAGCGAGGGGCGACTAGTCCCGGGGCTTGTCTCGTGTCTGCGGGGGCAGGTTCTGGTGATGCGGCCAGGTGGCGAAGGCACGAGCCTCCACAGCTTCCTGTGCCACCAGGTGCTCGATCCTCCACCTCCCTCCCCCCTCTGCCGTTCTCGGACTTGATCAGCATCCCGCACTGCAGCCTGCCTTCATAACTGTATCGACTGCTAGCATTTTAAAATTGTTCTACGCATCCACTTTTCCCCTCAAGATTGTGTTCGGCCAGCCTCACCGCCTGTGGCGTGTGTTAAACTGTTGCAAGGTAAACTGGCGCTAGCTCTGTGCTGTACCCTGTTGCTTGCTAGTTTACACTCCCGCCACTAAAACGTAGTTCGGCAGGGTGACGCCATATGAAATGTTTAATGGTTCCCTTGCCTGCTCGTTGCGAATGGTCGAAATACATTTAGTTTCCTTCCCTAGGCTCCACAGTGCTATTGGTTCCTGCTGCGTGCATCGAGAATGTAGAGCAGTGAGCAAGCACCAGCTTACCTTGCAACAGTTCACCACACGCCACTGATCAACGCCCATTGGCTCGCCATCGGCTTATTCCTTTTATATTTTTAAAAAATCTGCAGAATGTATTTGAACTTGCTTGTGCGTCGCACGATACTTCAGTCGGTTTAAAATCAAGAACTTTCAAAAACTTGCTATAATAATTGTTATAAAAAATTAGAAAATAAAAGGCACTGGCAAAAATTAAGTGATTGTGCCCAAAAGTATATTGTTAAATTCCAGTAATTAATACATGAAAAACTATAGTTTTGTATTTTATTTTTTGTTAAAAAATTTTGAAAAATCTATTTTTATTATACAGTACTAGTGTAGGCAAGTCACTAGTTTAAGCATATTTTATTAATGATTTCGTTTACTCAGTTTTATTAGGATGTTTTAAGAGTAGGAAAATGCAAAGTGCCTTAACTTCATCATAAAAATATATTAATAAACAGAACTGTTTCTGCGAGTTATCTGTCTTCTTCCGCTCTGGTATAGTGATCACGCCATTCTTTGTTTTTCAAGCATAGAATTTTTCCATCGAGTTGTTCGTAACAGAAAATTAAATTTAATAAGAATTAATTTGCATCGTTTACTATCCGTTTTCGCAAGGATGTGAAATCTCACGGAATTGAATACATAATTCCGTTAATGAGACACAAACCTTGTTTTAGCATTCTAATTGTATGCCCATTACTTTGGCGCCCCATCGCCCTTTTCTCATTAAAACATTTACTGCGATAGGTTCATTCAAGTTAATTATAGCATTCGATTTCTTTTTCTGTGATCGTATTCTACAATTTGATCATTAATTCCAAGTACATACTTTGTGAAGTGAATTGTTAGGCCCTCACGTGATCTGCGAGACACACATACAGTCTAAAAATGGAAAATTAAAATTAATTATTTAAAATATTGGAAATTATGAAATAACAAATTTGTTAGTATTAGCCTGATAGATTATCTACTACCCTCGAACATTTGACGGTATGTTATTAAGATTGCTACCCCTTCGATTGTTTTATCCGTGATCTTTGAAGAACCACCCCATGCATGACGTATTTGATTGTTTCGTGAATAGGTCGTGTATTACAAGAACATAAGTACCTTATTTTTTAATAAATTTAACTTTTATTTATATTATATATATAAATTATACTATTTAATTTATATTAATACCTATGAACAAAAACCGGTAGAAAATAGGCGTACCTAGTAACAATTAGTTCTTATGCAAAATATTATTACACTGAGTGCGCACGAATGCGGTGCGTTGTCCCTTTGCTTGCATGAGGCGGAGGAACATCCTGGAAGTAGAACTTTAGCAGGGCTTAAGAAAAGTTGGAAGTAACCATGAATGGGTTTTACCCGCCAGATGTTCATGGGTGGCAGACATCAAGTCGGGATAACACCCATTACGAATAATTTGTTTTTTTATCTTGCACATTTTCTGATACTTCACTTTGTAGATAACTACTATTCCCGATTTTCAAGGGCGTATGACTCTCTTATCATGTTAGGTCATACTTGGTATTATGTTTCTATCACCTTTTCTATTTTCTGTTACGAATCGTCTCAGAAAGTTTGTACTTAAAATTCAAGACGATCCTGTATCTTCAAAATGTATTGGCAGTGTTCCTTTCATATGTGTTAATAGGTGTATTATAAAAAGCTAATTGTTAACATTTGCATGCTGAATATCCATGTTGGAAAATTGAGCTTTAATTAATTAAAGAATATGAAAGCGATCGCTATATATTACAATTATTAAAATTTAAATTCGGATGTGGTTAATCTTGCAAGTGCTGATTAATAACTCACCAACTTATGTATTTAACAAACCTGTTGTAGATGTTGTTACACAAAGAATTTTGGATGTTTACTTGTGGAAACTAAAAAAAAAATGCTATAAATTATAAAACAGTGCAAAAACAGGTGAATCGCAACAAATGACGCCGTTGTTGCAGAGCTGAAGGACGCGATGCCTCGTCAGGAGTTGCCAGTGTCGCACCGTTTGTAAGTGGATGTGTGGAGGGACGCATCAGCATAGCTTGCGTGGATAATTCGAATGCAAACCAAACATAGGGGTGGGTGTCCATCAAGTTGCACTTTTTAAAGGAAGCTCTTGGCTAACCGCTAGGAGATTGCAGAAACGGTGAATGTATATTTTATTTGCAATGATAAAATATGCAATTTTGAAAAAAAAAAAAAAAAAGGATTGGTAGGGTGTCTGTCGCTGCTTGATAGTAATTCACGGCGTATGGCATTGTGGTGCACGTGTGAAGGTCGATGTTTTTGTCTGCTCCCTATCTTGCACAACCCCGACCGAACGAGTCTCACTTCGTTTGTGGTCGTTTCTTATTTCACTTGTTGAAGTCGTCGTGATATGAGTTTCCTGTCTCCGGAAACGGGGATTTGGGGATGGGAAGTCCAATTAGAATTAAATTATATTGCACGTCATGATTATCGCCATGCCATTATACGTGGATAGAACTCACCTTGGTTTTCATGTACATTTGGCGGTTGGCCATATAATTATTGCTTGAGCTCCAAATATATTTGGAAAAAAAAAAATCGATATTACATGCAGGACACAGGGACGTTTAGACAACCGATTTGCACGTCTGTGTTCGAAGTTTGTTTACCTTTGTAACTTATGGTCGCCTGTCTTTCCGAAAACTCTCAGCATCACATCTTCTCGCATTTTTGTGGAAAAAAGGGACCTTCTGCAATAAATAGGCCCTTTATATTACACGCACCTATTAAAGTGACGATAGTTTATCGATACTTAAATCTAAAAACACAGTGGTTTCTTGTGTCGAAAATGTGTGCTTCGTGATTTGAAATATGCTCCCAGACATCAGTTATTTCGAATCACTGTCCTGTGAGTGCTTTAAGCATATGCAACCTGTTGCTAATATGGGTCACACAATCTTTCGTTCAAATATCTTTAAAAAAATTAATGCTGTAATACTGTTAAGACAATTACCATCAGTACAGTAGCCATAGTGGCTTGGTGCATTTAACTATAGTGCATCAAAATACGCAGTTCGAAGTGAAATCATCTTCGAGTAGTCCTTTATAGATTCCAAAATGCCTTACCTATTGTAGTTAAACTTTTTAGATGTCTTACTGTTGGTTATCACTACTAAAAGCAAGTGATCATCCTTGACAAGTTTTGATTTCATTCACATGACAGAGCGAAATTTAGAAATTATACTCTCAAATAAGCGTCTGCATAATATATAGCAATCTATATGTATCATTGACATAGAAATTACATCTCATCTCGCCCTGCTGTTTTCTTATGTTGCTGGAACTTTGTCGTGCATAACTCCTCGCTCAAACCCATTTGCAAGTGGATGGGACCAGTGTAAATTATCTTCAGTTGCATTTATTACGTCGCGCTTTATTCTATTTAGCCTGCTTGGTCCAGGAGAAAATTTGCTGTATACTTGATGGATGACTTCTAATTGACTCGATTCTTCAGTATCTCAATGAGCTCTGTGTCTGGAATATATCATCCTTCCCATATGTTACAGTTTCGAGACGAAGATGGCAACTCCTTGCTTAATCTCTCCCCTTCAGCTACGAAGTTTCCAAAGGTAATAGCGTCGGGATTCTTGCAAGGCAACGAGACATCACTGTCTTTATACTAATTCGTTTATACGTCTTTTTGATTAACATTTTTTGTTACGCATTTCCATATTTCATTGGAAGTCAACTGTCTATATCTGTAAAAATACTTATCTTCTTGGAACCAATTTATCTGGTGGTCGAAATACTGTGCAGTGTGTTTTAAATCTACCTTTATTTTTAAAATTATGAAATTGTTCCAAACTTTTAGTTTATCACTACATTAAAAACAAGTTTTCGGTTACCTCTATTTTAACACTGCATTTCCAGGCTGCCGTATTTTTAAAGTACTATACTAATCTTCTACGCACGGAAGTAGTATATATCCCTGTAGTTAAACTTTTCTGCAGACTTTCCACCAGTAAAACGGCAAGGTCGTTGCTTGTAAAGTCGCATAGTTACACACGGCACGCCGAAAACCTTGCGCTCGCTAGTTGAATAATGCCTTGCGCGTGGCGGCGATGGGGCACTTGATGCTCATACCATAGTCGACCTTATCGTTGCGTTGCTTCGTTGCCAGGATAGCTTCTTTACATTTAATGTCTTCAGATATACATATAAGCTCCACTCTCGGATTATGTTCTTCGAAAACCGTATTTGCCAAGTACTGAGAAATGATTGCAAAATTCCGTCTCCATAGCCTGTATCTCTTGTAGTTGCACATCGTTTTTGAATAAGCATGAAGTGTGGTCGAACCACAGCATCAAGCTAGTCCGCACAGCGATATTTCTTTCTCTTACACATGAACGGAAAATCAGCACCACACACGTTACCGGTTTATTCCTCTTTGCAGTCGGAACAGTCTCCTATAGAAATAAAATTTACGTACATAAAAACATTGGCAACGGATTCGTATTGCATTTTCTTTTAGTGTTGTGTGATTATTTTAATAATATTGTTACAACTAATATTATGCTGTAAACACAGGCGTATTACAAATTCCATGCACTGATCGCGCAAGGTGGTATTTTATGTCGATGTTGGAAACTATGGTCGGGCGGACTAACGGACGTTTTTATCGAGCTCGTCAATTTTCGGAGGCGGGATCTCGACGAAGCCAATCGGCGATGTCCTTCACATAGGGAGCCGCAGTGGTATAGTAGTCAGACTACTCTCCTTCCACCAAGGTTCGATTTCCGACGGGGTCACTCGGATTTTCGCATGTGGGAAATGTGGCAGACGTTGCCGTTGGCCTGCGGGTTTTCTTGGGGCATTAGTTTCTTCAGTACTTGCGTTCCGCCGCTGCTTCGCTGCTTCAATTTCACCTCATTTCACCACATAGAGCAGTCGGGTAAATGTGGTGGAGGTGATATTTTCCTAGTTGATAGAAATGCGTTCGCTTTCTTCCATAGCAATTTGCTGGTGGATTACTAATAAATACTCCATTTGTGGCAATCGTGGACAAGCGCCGAGATGTACAATATCCTTTACTTCTCGGGAGTGGCGAAACAAATGTTCCTCCGTATAGCCCGCCAAATGGCTTGCCTTGGCGTGTCATGACCGCCACTTCAACATTGTTTGGCAGGTTTTTTTGACATTGTTCATGGTTGTCGAGTGCAGTTTATGAATGAACCTCCAGAAAAATTTTCACAATGTTGACTTTTTGTTTGTACGATGGGATTACGGACCCTGTTACACGTACGTCTTTTTTATGTCGCGAAAGTATGCTGTTATTGTGAAAAATATTTTCTAAATCTGGACCTTCGACGGGAATTTGTGGTTAGCACGTGAGATGTGATACTATACAGCTTACACAGTTTAGTAGTGGTTTTGTATAGTGATTAATTTTGGTTTCTACTGTGAATTTCCGTATACATATTGTTTTTGAGTACATGCGACAGTATTGTGAAGAATCTAGCATAAAATTGTTTACCGCTATCAAGTACTTAACTCGTCCCAGAAACGGCCTGTTTTTGAACTTTATAAAAAAGTAGCGTCAGTGTTTTTTTCTATTGTAGTCTTCCGCCTCAGCTGTTCCGACACACAGGAAACCATGCTGCTAGTATCTGCTCATGTCAGCCATTGAAATAAATTCAGTGCTCTTATCCATTGATTTCGAGGTTGTGTCTGTGTGGGTGTAGAGGGAAAATAGGATAGCGTGCGCGCCCGAGGTGCGCAGTAGCCACTTTCGTGACCCAACATGGACTGCGTTTTTGCAAATACGTACAGTTAAGTCTCTGTTAACCGTCAGTTTCTGTTAACCGTCACCCTTTTAACCGTCAGTTTCTGTTAACCGTCACCCTTTTAACCGTCAGTTTCTGTTAACCGTCAGCTTCTGTTAACCGTCACCCTTTTAACCGTCAGTTTCTGTTAACCGTCACCCTTTTAACCGTCAGTTTCTGCTGTTAACCGTCAGTAATCTGACACAAGTAAAAAATAAAATTGGATACAAAAACAAACTTAATAAACTAAAAATGAAATAACTTTCTCGGTTCATATTAGATCAAATTAAGTACATTATTGAGTTGAACAATACGTATACTGTACTGTAATACACATACCCAGTAAAAATACATTCTGTGCGGTGCGGAATGCGAATGACTCACGTTTGTTGTTTATGTACAACCTGCATATGTACATACTTCGGAGAATCGTTCCGTCTTCCTCACCACCCTACCGGAATTCCTAGACACTCATCCGCCCTCCCATTCCTACAGTCAGTTCAGTAGCGGTAGTCACACAGTCAGTAAGTCATTGTCCTCAGTTTGTTGTCAAAGTGTAGTGTGTTTAAAAATGTCTGAGAAACGTAAACGTGTTGTATTGGGACTTTCTCAAAAACTTGAAATTATAAAACGACTGCGTAAAGGAGAAAGCGCGACGAGTATCGCTCCGCTATATGGAATCGGGCGGACGACAGTCAATGATATGAAGAAAGGTGCAGATAAATTCGAAAGTCATGTTTCAAAAATGCATACGACAAACAGAGATGTCAAACTAAGAAAAACGACGAAGCCAGCGAAACTGGACCAACTGGATACAGTAATTAATGTATCAGTGGTTCATTCAAGCTCGCATTCAAGGGATACCAGTTTCTGGGTCCATAATAATGGCTAAAGCTATCGAGATTCGAGATGAACAAGAAGCTTGATGGGGATCCTTCATTTAAGGCTAGTATAGGTTGGCTGGATAAATTTAAGAGTCGACATGGCATAAGGCAGTTGGACATATCGGGTGAAAAACTAAGCGCTGATAGTACAGTCATTGTAGAATATCGGGAAAAACTAATGAAAGAAATAAAATATAGAAATTTGGTAAGAGGGCGGGTTTACAACTGTGACGAAACTGGCCTAAATTGGAAAGCACTTCCCGTGAAACCCTTAGCCTCCTTATCGGAAAAATCTGCACCTGGTTTTAAAATACAAAAAGACCGCATAACTGTTATAGTGTGTACGAATGCAAATGGTAGACATAGGTTTCCTTTACTAATCGTTGGGAAATCTAAAAGGCGTCGAGCTTTCAAAAATATGAATTTAAACGTCTTACCTGCCAAATATTATGCACAAAAAAGTTCCTGGATGAGCCAGAATATATTTAATGAGTGGTTCCACAGTGTGTTTGTGCCAAATGTAAAATCACATTTAAAATCACATTTAAAATCGATCGGATTGCCTGAAGAAGCCATGTTATTAATGGACAATGCACCAACTCATCCTTCTCATGACTTACAAAGTGATGATGGAAAAATTACGTGCCACTTTTTGCCTGCTAACACTACCCCACTAATTCAGCCCATGGATCAGGGTATTATTGAAAGTATGAAGCGACTTTATCGAAAATGCTTTACTCAAGAAGTTGTTTGCGTTGGGGATGAATTAATAAGTGTAAAGCAGTTTTGGAGGTCATACACTATTAAAGACGCAATTTTTAATGTCGCTGAAGCCTGGCAAGATAAACCAGAAGAAACATTTAAAAAGGGCTGGAACAAAATGTGGCCTGAGACTAAACGAGAATGAGGCCATAAACGAATCTGGAAATTGTGAGGAAATTTTACTTCTGTGTCAAGGGATCCCAGAAGTAAGTGAATGGCTGGGAATCGACAGATTTGACGGAGGCTTTGAAATATTGAATGATGAGGAACTTGTATTAAGTGCAACGCAGGAGGTAGAATGTTTAAGTGAAGAAGAAGAGATTGATACACTCGAGGATTGCCCCAAAATAATTAGCCACAGTGACGCTGAAAACATGCTTTCCAAGTGCATTGAATGGTACGAACAACAAGAAGAGGCAGACACTACACATATATTACTTCTACGCAAGATACTCAACACGGCAGCAACAAAAGCCCGTGGAGTATTACAACAAAGGAAAATGACAGACTTCTTTTAGGTAGGATTATACCACTGAAGATATACACAATAGTACTGTATTCAAGTTTGTTATTTTATCAACACAATAAACAGAAGTCTACAATATTTAATATCGAATACATACTGTGCTGTACATACTTCTATTGATTGCTACCTGCTTAAAATATAGTGCTAAATATCGTATACATTATTATCGCTAGTGTATCTGTCGTGTCTTTCAGATGGAGGGGGGGGGGTCATTTCTATTATCCGTATATTCTCTCAACCGTCACGGTGACGGTCCCGAGACTGATAACGGAGACTCCACTGTACCTCTATCATAAACGATTTGGATAGGATTTGAGGTTGGAACATGGTTTATGTAAAAAAAGTGCTTTAAGATGTCTGCATACTTCCTGTTGTCAATTTTTAATGCTCTTGGTTTAAATTATAATTGTTAGAAGTATTTTATTAATATAAAATTTTAAAGTTTATTTATAAACAAGCACGTTCATCACTGTTAACCGTAGTATGACTTGAAAGTGGAAAATTTTCTGCAAAATTCGAATCTGCCACATTTGCAGTGTGCATTTACTTACATTTTAATTCTTAAATTTTACAGGAGTTCATTTTGAAGTAAAATGTGTTGTTACTTGGGCACCGTTAATTTTTAAGTTATTGCTTTACAACTAACCTATATTTTCTACATACATATTTGAACATAAGATAATCTCCATAGGTGCTGTTTCTGTTACAGCGTCGTTCTCGTGGAAATACAGTGGGGCAGTGGCGTAGCCAGAGATTTCTCAAGGGAGGGGTTACACTGACCGATGGTTTGGGAGGGAGGCCACCTACCATTGCCTGTGCTGATGCATGTGATAATTATCACAAATACTAGTAGAAAAATTACTTTACATTCAGTTAACATGTATTCATTATAATTACGGGTTTATTAATAATTTTAGTTTAAATTCTGGATGGACAACCTTAAGTGGTTAAGGATGGTGGGGATTACAACCACTATTTTACTGCCTCTGAAGACGCCCTTAGGTATTTGCCAAGGCCATATTTAATGAGGTGCTTTAAGGGATTCGTATTCTTACCCAAAATTGCTAGGAATAAAATTGCTTATTATCAGAATGTTGGGAATTTGTGGGAGGTGAGGGACTATATAGGAGCTGGATTTGTATACAACCACTAAATATATGTGTGTGTATATCTACAACTTGTTTTCCTATAAAATGTAACTCCATGCTTAGGTCTGTAGGGGGCCGCGCTGGTGTAGTGATTAGACTACTCTTTCCACCAAGGTGAATCAGGTTCGAATCCCGGCGAGGTTACCCCCGGATTTCCGCATGTAGGGATCGTGCTGGACGATGCCGCTAGTCGGCGGGTTGTCTCGGGATCTCCCGTTTCCCCTTCCCTTGCATTCCGGCGCTGCTCCATACTCACCTTGTTTCACCCTCATCGGCTCCCAAGACTTCGATTTTAAAAGCCGCTCTAATCTCTTCACTCACACTCACTCTCACACTCACTCACACTCACACTCACTCACTCACTCACACTCAATCACTCACACTCACTCACACTCTCACACACTCACTCATTCTCACACACTCACTCACTCTCACTCACTCACTCACACTCTCACTCACTCACTCACTCACTCACTCACTCACTCACTCAGGCCGGCAGGATTGTCATAAGTTTAAAGTTTTCTATNTCACTCACTCACTCACTCACTCACTCACTCACTCACTCAGGCCGGCAGGATTGTCATAAGTTTAAAGTTTTCTATCTTGTATAGTTCTGTAACTGTGGAAGTTGATGAATATACACATCATTTGATGTCGCACACAGAAATAAGTTTGCATGNCTCACTCACTCACTCACTCACTCACTCACTCAGGCCGGCAGGATTGTCATAAGTTTAAAGTTTTCTATATTGTATAGTTCTGTAACTGTGGAAGTTGATGAATATACACATCATTTGATGTCGCACACAGAAATAAGTTTGCATGNTTGTATAGTTCTGTAACTGTGGAAGTTGATGAATATACACATCATTTGATGTCGCACACAGAAATAAGTTTGCATGCTTTGGGGGTGGGCATATGTACGAGGGTTGATGAAAACACAGTTTTATTACTTTTTTTAATCTAGATCATGTCAGTCATATTTTTTATACTTTTAATATGTTAAAAGTCATACACACAAGTGTTGTACGTGATTGTATTGTTTTATTTTTCATGTCAGGTTTTGTGTGTTTTATTTTTATTATTCCTTTTTTAAAAATGTTACACAGTATATGTAGATAGCTATGCAGGAAAAATTTATTTCTTTTGGAACACTATCTATATCCTGGAGCACTGACAAAAATGGGATTGAAAGGCAGATATTCAAAATGAATAAATAAATAAAAAAAACGTGAATGCTAGTTGTAAGAATATTTTATCCGTCATTGGAATCCCTGCCCTTTCTTCTTTTAAAGCACACATATGTCTGATTCCTCACTGTCGTCCCTGGAAGCAACAGTTGGTACGACGCGTATTAAATTTATAATGCTTTATCACAAAATGTGTTTCTGGAATTTACTCGGGGCGTCTGTGAGGACATTTCAACTTTTTAGGTCAGAAATAAAAGTCGTAATTTTGTTACCAATTTATAAATTTGGTTATTGATACATGCATTTGGTCGTTGAACAGTATGAGCCATCAAAATTAACTTATTCNTACCAATTTATAAATTTGGTTATTGATACATGCATTTGGTCGTTGAACAGTATGAGCCATCAAAATTAACTTATTCTTTTAGTCCATTCACAGTTTCTTCGGATGTTTTGAAATAAACCTTCGAAAAATCACCCTAGTAGTAATATGTTAACCTGTGTTTTTTTTAAATAACTTGAATACCACTAGTATATAACACTGATTAACTTAAAAAGTATCACATTTTTGAATAAATGAAACTTTANTACCAATTTATAAATTTGGTTATTGATACATGCATTTGGTCGTTGAACAGTATGAGCCATCAAAATTAACTTATTATTTTAGTCCATTCACAGTTTCTTAGGATGTTTTGAAATAAACCTTCGAAAAATCACCCTAGTAGTAATATGTTAACCTGTGTTTTTTTTTAAAATAACTTGAATACCACTAGTATATAACACTGATTAACTTAAAAAGTATCACATTTTTGAATAAATGAAACTTTACCTTATAATCTTCTATAATTTGAAAATTTGATTTATTATTCAATTCGAATTAAAAACAGTGAGAGCAGGCCATGTTTTGGCAACGGCTACTAAGAAATAGTTCACAGTAAAAATATTGTTTTAACCAAGTTTTTTGGTATGTTATTTGTAAATTAAACGTTGCCTATTGAAATATTTAAATTTTCAGGTAGTCCTGATGGAAATATAAATTTTATTGTTACAGTTAAAAAACGTCAGCGCAAAATACGGCGCGTAGACCCTAGTGACATGTCGTATCTTTTTTTGACCGAGCAAGATACTGTCGGCGGAACGGAGCTTGTCATCCTCTCTGTCTCTCTCTTGCTCTCGGGAAGTTTCACACCGCTATTAGAAGCAGGGAAATTATAATTTTTTTCTTCAATTTTAGCATTTTTTATACTTACTAAAGCAAAAATAATTATTCTTGAATTTGTAATTTACAACTGAAAAGAGATTTTAATCTTTTAATACTTATAATATATTTAGATGTAATGACGGGGAGGGTTACAAATCCGAAGGCAGAGTGGCGACATTACATGATATGGCGTATTGCTGTTGCTAAACGAAACGTTTGTTTTTCTTGCTGCGAAAATTACCACATCAAGTTTGTACACGTGTTTTTTAAACCTACCTAGGCAAGTTACGATGTTGTGATAAATTTGTGTTTCCATGGCAGTAATAAATATATTGTAACGTGTGTCGTTAACCGCTGCGTGTGAAAGGGCGTGGCTGCTTCGTGGTCGTTACGCTGTCCTGTTGTGTGATTACAAATATTGGAAGTGCCAACTTTATAGATTTTAACAGTGAACTATTTTTATGACGAAGTTAATTATTTAAATTCGCATGTGTTTATTTATTTATCACAACCTCGTAACATTGTCATATGTCTTTGAAACACAATTGTGTAATGTGCTTTCGTTTTTGTGATCTGAATTTTTAAATAAATAATTAAATAAACCTAGTAAATACTAAGTACCTATGCAAAGACGTACGAGCGGAATAAAAGTTACGGCAGGCCTATTTATGTGCATGTTCACCACTACCGTATCTTTTAAGTTTTTCTCTGCTACATACAAAAAATTAGCAACACGAGTAGCATGTTTGAACTTACTGTCTTTTTCGTTGGACTGGTTGCTCCTTCGTTTTAATATTTATTCCAATTAAGGCCACCCTTTTAACGAAATAACTGAAAAACACATCAATAACAAGAGGTCAAATACTACAGTTTTTAACCCACAGTTGTAACAGTGTTAAGCGCAGTCGCGGCAAAAAAGTGTGCCATATCGTGTATAACTAATATGTTAACAATGTAAAATAATAACCGTAAGAACTATCGCCAATACATACATTGTTAAAAAATCACAAAGATGACTTGAATATGGTTATAGGCCTAAATTGTGAATATTCGCATGTAACTGTTTTTTAAATATGACAATTCTATGAACAGGTTTAAACAGTAAACAAAGCATTTATTTGACAGCTAAAACGTAGAAGTCACATGGCTGTGTTTATGTTTACGTATAGTGTAAGGATACGTAATTGGTAACCAAAAGTAGAAATTTAGCAGGGCTTCAGAAAAGTGTGAAGCAACCGTGAATTGACTATATGTAAAACAGTGTCTTAAACTACAGCGACAATGCTGCACCTTTTCTGAGCAGATGGCTGTATTAAATTCTGAGGGGTGAGAACACACGCGAAGATTGTTCAACCTATTTTCCATCGCCGCACACAAGGCCGGATTGCTAATTTACGAGGACAAAAATCATATTTATGTTTTATATGACCATTTGACTTGGCGAATTTTAAACTTGAACTTTTTGATGTGAATATGAACAAAAAAAACCTTGTAAGGTTTTTTAGGGGTTTTCACTACCCCTAAAAAAAAATAAAACAAGAAAATGTTTTTTTATTTACATGAATACAAAGGAGTATCTTAATTTAAATCATATGCTCTAAATATCACCATCGTGTTCATCAGATTCATCCTCATCTTCGTTCACATGGTTCCTCAACTCCGCTGAGAAATGTAGGCACCCGCAACATCCCAACTACGACATCATTGAAAACCTCTTTTGTTTTCTTGGGTTTTTTCCTTTTGCTTGTAATTATAGAATCTGAAGATATAAACATCCAGTGGAAAATGTCTGTATTTGTATTTATTCGAGACGTCTTTCTTGAGTGAGACTGTCTCAACTTTTTATAGTCTTTGTGTCTGGCTTCTATTACGTCTTCCGATAGTTGTCCCACCGGTAACGCAAGAGATTTTATTATATCAGCTCCGTGGATCAAAATCTTATGTACACCTGCACTCATTCTGCACCAACCATAAAAATTGACCGCCATTTCAGCTGTGGCATAGCAATATGCCCCCAAGTTTTCTTCATTTATATAATGGCCCACATGAAATTGCACATAAAATATTTGAAAATCGTCCAATCAACGTTTGTGAGATTCCTGTTATTCGGGATACTTGCTCAGGGTTTTTGAAAAACTTTCTAGCCGTGTTTCCATCATTACTATTACCTCCTCCTTGTTTTGGTTGGCAGACAACAAGCCCCATGTCTTTGAAAAAATCGTTGCAGATAGTTTTCTTCCTTTCTTTAGCCAATTCTTGAGCTTTTTGCCTCTGGCTTGCCATTGCTTTAGTTATAATTTATAAGATATATGTAGTAAATATTCGTAGCATCTAAGATGAGCATGCAAGATAGAAAGACCAAATCGGTATGTATTTGTGTCAACTGCTCTCCTTTTAACATTTTGTAAATCATTCATTAAGACGGGTGTGGCTTTGCAAACGTTACAAACTGTTGTGCTTTTTGTTTCAGTGAAAACATTTATCGTTTTGCCATCTAGCATTGTGCAAATCGGAATGTGCTTGAAATGGTTTGTTCTGTCTTACAAAACAATGGATGTAGGTGTCAATTGCTTTATTTGCTTCTCAATGTTATTATACTCCTCTTTAGTGTTCTCGTCATTCTTTTTTTTAATTTAAACGAAATTGGACGACAATATCTTGTCGAAGACTGAGTGTGATTTTTCCAGTAGATTTTCTTGTTTCCTTCTTTCCCTTCTGAGACTTCCAGAGGCGCCGTGGTACATAATATTAGGTTTGAATCAGCTTAAATTGAATTGTTGGTAAAGTTTTGCTTGTATATTTGGTCCACTATGTACTGTACTAATCGTTAATTACATTTTAATGACAAAAATTAAAAAAAATGAGTGTCTCTTAACACTCCTGCAGAGTAGGGTGACCGCGACTACCTGGAAATAAGCAGCTTTATTTAATAAACGGACAGTGAAGGGGACCGGTTTTTTGAGTTTTTGTAATTCTTATGAGTTTTTGTCACTTAGGAATTGTAACATGTAATGGAACTACGTGGAACTTTTTGTAAAAAGTCTGCAAACTAAATTATATCTATTTTTTTTCGTTCAAAATATGTCTTTTTTTCAAATCGATATAACTACCTGATTTATTGAAACATTGACAAAAACCAATAATAATAAGAAATGCACACCTGACGCTTCACCTTCCATGTTTTAAACTTCACTATTTTCGGACACAGAACACAACACATGCGTAGTTAGTTACTCCGTCAAAGTTATGGGCGCAACTGGCTCACGCTTGCCGTGCGAGAAACAGTGAGGCAAAGCGCGCCAGCACTGGCTATTGTGTTGCCTCCTCGAACCTTTTTTATTGCGGTTCTGTCTTTTTAATATTCTACTACTTAATACCAAGTGTTTTGTTTTATTTTAAAGCAACGAAATTGTTCATTTTTGTCCTCGTAAATGAGCAATCCGGCCTTATGTGCGCCGTCGCATTGCTGCCTTACGACCGTACGTGACCTTGAGGCGTTTTAAAAAAAATTTCTAGGGAGACCCCTTAAATGCTCTGTGTCGTTTGCTAACGATAAGTAAAAAAACTGACAAGAAATGGTAAATCACAAACAAAACCAATCTCAGAACAAGAAGTCACTATACTTAAGTTGTAGGGTACCTAATATTAATTATTTTTATGGCCTACGACATTTATGCATTTACAAATATTGATTTAATGCATGATAAGAACACGAGTTCATCTCGGTGCATGGAACACAGATTGACATTTATTCATAAGCGTCGAAATTTTTCCATGTAACGTTTCGCAGAATATATTTCTTTGTGTTCTGCTTTTTTTTTCGGGAGATTAGAGGAAGGCGGGTGGAAACAGTGTGAATGATCACACATAATTTTGATTACGGTTTTTTTTTACGGATAGTCGAATTTTGAAAATAGTGCTTGAAGTGAGAATGCCTTGAGAAAATCACAAATTCGCTCGTGCACTCGACGCATGCGGCATAAGAAATTGAGCTGCCTCCGTGCATAAGTACATATTTTGTTGACATTATTATTTTTGTACTTTTATGTCTTTATGACTCAGGTAAGGCTAACATTTATTCGAAACATACAAAACATTTTATTAAGATTCTAATTACATGCAATTAGGAATGAAGCAAAACATTATAAAATAAACATTACACTCAACAAATTATTATTTTTTAATGCTTGCATTTGTACAGTTATAAAATGGCAGTAAAATTTGATATGACTACATAATAGTTCCAATCTCTCAGGTACACCGGACGAGAATTGCCTCAGTGAAAGAACTTCGTATGAACTTATCTGTTGTAACTTACATTAATTACTGGTCACAAATGAAAAATCACTAATTTCGTGTTACGAATAAATCATTATTTTGGAATATTCAAAGTCTTTGACAGTTTCCACATCATTACATCAGATTGTAACTGATGTGCTGTAGTCTTTCCTGTATCGTTCTAAAAGTTTATTGTGCCTGTTTTATCTGTTGTTGGGAATACTTGTCGTGACCTATCATGTTTTGTACCATAAAAACTGCACCTACTACATTATAAATCTTTATTTAAAAAAAGCTCATGGAGCAAGAGTATTTAAGAAAATTAATTGGAAACATGGGATAATGTTCTACCTTATATTATTGTTACGTAATGAGATGCATACTATCATTGTATTCAGGAGCGGATGTAGACTTCAATTATCGAATGGGTGGCGGGAGTAATTGGGGGGGTCCTGCCCTATTGTGCAGGTGTCGATTTCGGATTCGTGGCATGGGAGGGAAAAACAGTCTCATCATATTTTTATTAAAAAAAATTAAATTAAATAGTATTTTAAACAATTGTGATATATTTTTATTTCAGTTTTAAAACATCCACATGTTAGTGAAATATTATAGTGGCGGGGAAAATAACTATACTGAATAGTAGTGAGGAGTAGTTTCGTGTGGAAAATAATTTGAGCAGTGTTGTGCAAATCAGCAACTGGGTGTACGGTATGAAGAATCGTACACTAAACAAGACATGACACACACTAAAATCAAACATAGAAAACCCTTTAATATCAACACAAGAACTACTGCCAGACAGTACTAGATGATAACATGACATTGTTATAGCATTTAATTATAATAAAATCAGAACAATGTTAGTGCAGTGCATAGAAAATAAAATGTATCAGGTGTACAACCGTGCTTCCGCTGTTTTTTTCCACAACATTTGAGGCTTTATTGTTAAAACGCGATTACATATTTATGAGTAAATGTACTGTCCGTCGCTAGCCACTACTTTATCCCATCTTTCTTGCGATTTTCGGATACCGTCTCGAAAAAACGATGAGTCTTTTGAGGTGACCCACGAATCGATCCATTTTTTGATTTCTTCATACGAGCGGAAATACTGATCGGCCAGGCCGCGTGCCAGCGATCGAAACAAATGGTAGTCGGAAGGAGCAACGTCTGGAGAGTACGACGGGTGGGGTAAGACCTCCCATTTCAGCGTTGCCACGTATGTCTTGACCTGTCTTGCGACATGTGTCAGAGCATTGTTATGCTGGAGGATAACTTTGTCGTGTGTGTCTTTGTACCGTGGCCGTTTCTCCTTCAAAACTCGGCTCAAACGCATCAATTGCGTTCGATACTGATCCCCTGTGATGTTTTCACTCGGTTTCAACAGCTCATAATAAGATACCTCACCGAGGTGACCTTGGCGCCGTGCATATTCGGTCTGGCCGTCGACGTGGAGGCATGTCCGGGCATTCCCCATGGTTTTCTGCGCTTGGGATTATCGTAGTGGACCTAGTTTTCGTCGCCGGTCACAATGCTATGTTGAAACCCCTTCCGATTCTGTCTTTGAAGCAGCTGTTCACAAGCAAAGAAACGTCGTTCAAAATCTCTCGGTTTCAACTCGTAAGGAATCAGATTTCCTTGCTTCTGAATCATTCCCATGGCTTTGAGGCGTTTTGAGATGGCTTGTTGCCTCACTCCAAATGATTCAGCCAATTCTTCTTGCGTTTGGCACGAGTCTTCATCAAATAATGCCTCAGTTTCGGAATCTTAGAAACATTTCTCCCTTCCACCGCCATGCCGGTCCTAGACGTCAAAATCACCACTCTTAAAGCGCTGAAACCACTCACGACACGTTCATTCACTAAGAGCAGCCTCACCGTACGTTTTCTTAAATTAGAAGCAGAAAATCAACAATTCCCGCACTGCCGAGCATTTGGCTCGAAAACTGACATCTTCGCTCGAGAATAAATTTATGATGCAAACACAAATTCACTAATGTGGTGATGTCGTTATGTTGACAAATGTCCAAGCTTACTGTATGACATTATTGATGTACATATTTCCACCAGCCCTTACCGCTGCAGCCATCGATCGAAAAACGGCGGAAGCATAGTTGTAGACCTGATAGTAAAACTCAGGATTGAAAACCATAAACCAATATAAATAATAGATAGCAGCGTGTCTCCAAACTCCAAAAAAATATGCTTATACTTCAGCTTATTACGTCAGTTAAAATTTGGCAGCAAATCAAATAGAAAGTCTTACGTGTGCAATTAAAAATTTACTGTCAGTAGCAAGAAGTTTGTCTCACTTAACTAGCCACTTCTTCACCACTACTTTATGCCTCGGCTTAGCTCAATAGTTTTAAATGGTCGGTTGAGACAATCAAAACTGCATCGAAGGGATGTGTAAGCAAAATGTTTAGAAGTTTAGTAGAACGTATACAGTTTATAAACCACAAATCTTAATGTTTTGAAGGATAATTTTACAGTTAACTGCACGTAATAAATTATGTTAATTTAATATCACAACACTTAATTAAAAGGCATATACTACAAGCCTGCGATGAAATAAGCCGGGTCTAGACACAAGGTCCAGATGTCGATACCATACCTTGGTATCATCTCAGCTGTCTTGAGAAGCCATGTATTAAAAACGTAAGTACGGCAACAAAAACATACTCTGCCTTTTTCTCTTGCGCGAGGCGCACTCCGTCGGCCCAAAACTAACTTTTTTTTCTCGCCAAATTCGAACTTTAAAAACTGCCCATTAAAAATATTTAAACTAAATTATAATCCAGATGTCGCCTATAAATATTCAAAAGTGAAAAATATTTTACTAGAAGTCTAAAATTAAAATTAACATCGCTGAAATAGGGCTTAAAAATCGTGCGTTCAAAAATCCCCCTCGTACATTGTCACACGCAATGCTGCCAACTTTAATAACTATGTACATTGATCTTTGATTTTTCAAAACATATTACTTTTCGACATTTCAAAACTATGCTTTTAACCAGAATGAATGACAAATTAACAGTCTGTAATCATCAAAACCTCTTGAAAAACAAAGTTAAATAACCCTGACTTTAAATTAATATAAACAACACTCACAGATAATTACATGGAAAATAAATATGTAGCGCATGACACATAAATTGGCAAAATGTCATCTTATGTAACTTTTTAAAACCATACGTCACATTAGTTTGTCAATTGAATGAACGGGTTNCTCTAAATTCGTCCCTGATTGTATTTTCCTAAATATGTGCAAGTTATTTACTTTCACGCTAGTCTAGTAAACTTTGAACCATGTCTATCGCGATGTCTGTTCTAGGTAATAGCACTTCAAGTAGTAACTCCATCCTTATAAAAGTTATTTATATTTTATCTGTTGTTGGGAATACTAGTCATAACTTATACGTTTGTGGTATACATTAATAACTAAAGGAATAGGTAAAATTAGTATTGTATCGCGTAATTGAATATACGTGTATGTAAATACGTGTAAATGCCCAACCATCTACCAAATATTAAAATTGTTTACGGAAGAACCCCACTTAGAGGCTAATGGGGTCTCAGATGCGCTTATCACTAAAAACATGGTACTGTGTGTTTGTCTGGAGTCCAGTGTATAAATTTTGTATACTGTAATTTGACTTATTTTGACTTGTTCAATATCTTTATACAGCTATGAATAGAAAAAAATATCTTAGGACGAAAAAAAACAAACAGTGTGTAAATAAATAAAATAAATATACTCGAAAAGTCGTAGTGGCTTGGGATCCAGTTGGAAATTATGGGTGTTGGCCGTACTTGGGTAATAATTGCGTACAGCTGATGCATCCTTTGAGAATTGCCGTGAAAGTAATTATTAACATGCGTACTTTTAATACATGTATACGTAATAAATGGATACGCGCGTTCACATTTCAAACGAGGCTACCGTTCTGGCTAGCGTAGTAAGTGTCCAAATTCTTTTCAAGCGTAGTGTATGTTGGCTGCCATGGAACGAGTTAAGTAGTACCAACGTAACCAGAGCAAAATGTTTTTTTTATTGTACGAGACGTTCACATCAGAACGTTCAAAAATCGTAATTTAGATTCTCGTGTACGGCAGCGGCAAAACAACTACGCACGGCGTTGCGGTATTTGTTATTCCGCCTGACGAATAGCCAGCTTTCCCGCCATTATCGGAGCCCGCTCATTTCTTCCCGCTCACGTTACGTAATATCCCTGGCTGGTTTAGAGGGAGGGACAGAAAGAGAAGAGAGAGCGCGCGATTGCCGATTAGTCGGGGAAGCCGGGAATCCGAGGGAGGAGAGGAGTGCAGATGGTACTGCGCACACACTAAAGTCGATCGATGTGGAGAGAATGAAAACTGTGACTGAGGAGCTTACTCTCATTATTTAAACAAATCGGGGCACGTTGGTATGGTGAAGTCGGCGCGAACAGTGGTTACTTGGCGTGCGTGGTGCGGTGTCGCGAGAAGATAAACTGAGCGGCGGGTGGATTGTTACCGGTGTTGTGAACGTGTATCGTGTAGTAGCCCCACCCTACCATTCTTCTGTACTGAGCGAGGGGCAAGCCGTGTAGCGGTTCATTGTGCAGCTTGAGCGCGCTACTCGGGACGGCTAGCAAACATGGCGTCCTCGTGCGTGTAGTGGAGTGTTAACACCAGTGAACAGCTCGGCGCGACGCTCGTCCAGTGCGGCTTCTTACTGAACACTTGGAAAGATGTCCAGCGGCCAGCTTTCGTTGAACGTTACTATTCTTGCTGTGGTTCCACGCGCTATGGACGAAGTTCTGTGGTTTTATGTGGGCGTTAAGTGTATTTCAGGTAAGTTCCTGTGTGATAGTATTATTACACTGCGCTGCCTTCCACTGAAGATCGTTCAGTAGTTCATAAAATAAAAGTGAATTGTTTTTCGACTTATGTTAAGTTAAGGAATTTTGTTGATACTTGCTAGTTGCAACTATGTTTGAAAACCTAGGTATACCGGCTGTTTAGGAACGTGTGGGGTGGGTATACTATCTTACCACACCCTCACATCCTGTGTAGATTTAGGTACCGTCCTATTCATATTTTCTATAAACGTTATTTTTTAGATTGAAAAAGAAAAGTATATTTACGCGGGTTTTGCTTTGACTAAATAATTGCGAGTTACAATATATTGCGTGGGAAACCTAAAATGTTTCAAAATATTGAATATTGAGATTAGCGTAACGCAAATAGTGTATGTAAACAAGGGTAAAAATGCCGCGTGCAAATTTTAAGTGCGGAAAATGGAAAAATTGCTGGACATGAGCTTATTTTATTGCCAGTATTAAGGAACAGAGTAACTTTATTAAAATTCTGAACGATTTTGAGTTCACTGTCGTGCTTGTGGATAGCGTCATAAAAATTCGGAAAATTTAGTTTGTGTTTAAAATAGGTAGTTCATTGTATAATAAAAATAATTTAAGCCATATCCCCTACTTCCTGCCACTTCAAGAATAATAAAATTAAAATCATGAACTTTGGAAATAATTAACCGTATTTAATTATCGTTAATAATATTGGAGGCAAATCGAATGTTTTGTGTGTGTGTGTGTGTGCAATTCGAACGTTTCTTGCATCAAGAATTTTTTTGTTTGGAGAGTATTTTAAGAATTTTAATTTTGTTTTCCCTACTAGCTTGATTGAATTTAGAATTATAAATATTTCTATATATATCTTTTAATAAAAGTTTTTACCGATTTTATTTGTGGAGTTGATACTAAAGTGATTTTTCATCCAAAAGTTGACTAGTCCATAGATTTTAAAATATGAAACTAGTCAGGGAGATATTAAGTAATAATAATCTTGAGTCACTACAACATAAATATACAAAGACATGTTTATTTATATTTAGAAATTCCAATTGTGTAAGAGTTAATTAAAAGGCACAAGTGTTAGAAAATTATCTACCTATTGCTCTAGGAAATTGGAATAGCGAAAAAATGAAATGTAGATCTGAAGTTTAGCTGTTTCACTGGGCAAGAAATTTTCATTTCACAGTTAAGTTATTAGACAACGCTGAATATCAAGACGAGGGAACATTATGGGGAAAAGAAAAGTCTCCAGTATGTGTGTCATAAGACTACTGTTTATCATAAAGTTGCACATTAAAATATGGAGGATAATAGTGAAATTCAATGCAAATTCAAAGTAAACTATTCATATTTGCATTAAGAGGACTACATATGGAAATATTTTCTGTGAAATCGTTGCTTGTGCGAATACACATATCTCTAAATAAATGTTCTGGAAATATGACTTTGCCAAAAAGGTAACATCTATCTATTTTCGTCTCTTTTTACTTATATCATATTAAGTGTATTCATGAAGAAAAAAATTCATCAAAATTGTTAAATATCACATTTTTAAAGCTTGCCAATGCAGTTTCCTTAAGCTGTTATAGTTTCCATCTATAAGAGAAAAGTACGATTGTATGAACATATTTTAATCTGTGGGCTTCTATCACGTGCAATAAAGTCCCACTGTTACAGATATAATTTGCACAGTACAGTATTTTGAGGGAAACACTGCTAGCTTTGTGCGTAGGAGAGATGAGGTGCAAGAGGTGTGTGTTAGTGTCGCCTGTATCACGACCTCGCTTCTTGACATTTGACGTGCAACTACATAGTCCCCTTAAAACAGAAACATGTTATGTTCTTGAAACATCTGTACAAGGAAATTCTATGTAGACTACAGTATGGTTTACAAATAAGGCAGATAGTGTTATAGAGCTGCAATATGAAAAATGGAAAGGGTTGTGTGTGTTATGTGCAGTTGACATGCATTTGTCCATAATGACTGAAAAAATATGGATACATGATATGCAAGATGAAAACAGGAAGTTGGTCAAACTGAAATTGGTATCAATCCCTGCACTTCTCGCAGTCCATTTTCAGAATGTGGTGAAAGTTCCAGCATGGTGGACATGTCAAATCATTCTTCGGTGGAGGTCCAAGATGATGTTGCCCAGACTGCCAGCTGACAAAGCAGACACAGGCTTGAGCCTTTTAAAGTGTAAGGTATACACATGCACATCCAGTGTGACAAGTAAGGAGACTTGTGAGATGCATCATGTTCTGCCCACATATCTATCAGATGAGAAAGTCGCACAGAACATTCAGCTAGTGGATGTGTACTGTTTACAGACGAGTGCTGGAGCCTGGTTCTCTAAATCTGACAACTTAAGGTGGTGGTATTCATGCCATCTTATGTTTATGCCTAAATATGTGTTCAGATGTGGTCTATGCCCTGATATCCGTTGATTTTAAATACATGATCCAAATGGGAAGCAGTTGTGAAACAAAAGTAAATGTAAGATGGAAGAAACCCCTTAAGTTTTGTTCGTTTGGACTCTACCTTTTAATATTCTTAACATAAATCTAATAGGTTTCTAAATTTGTAATTTTTATTTAAAATAAATAATTTGTAAATAATGGATATTAATTTTAATAAATAATTTTTCATAACTGTACACATACTTAGTGAAACATTCAAAGTCGGTTTCATTATAGGAACTTGCACTTCAATTGTTTCTCAGTTTGCTCTCAAGCTACAGTTGTCAGCACACTGACATGTACTTAGCTGCACCCTCTACACATTTGGGTGCTAAAGTTACAGAGATTATATCCTACACAAACAAAGCTTTATTTCCATTACAAATTTTTTTCCTCGAAAACTTGTGGTTTCCATTATGTAGTTCTTGACTAGATTTTTTTTCTTCAAACAAATTAGGCTTACATAATTCTGTTCAGAATTATTTCGCAGGCTGCTTATTTGGTAGACTGGGATTTCAGGGTCTTAATTTGGCCAATAATAAATCTTGAGTGATAACAGAAAATATTTTGGTTTTGAGACAATTCAGAATGTAATGGTATAGGTAGGTCTGCAAAGCAATTCTGATTAAAGTGAATGATGTGTTGCTCTTTGGTTTCTTGATTAATGAGGTTATGGAGTGGGCAACAGGAAAGTTTGCACTTCCATCTATAAAGATTACTTTAAAACAGTCCTGATTCTTAATAATTAACCGCCAATACAACAGCCCAGACATGAGGAATTCTAAGTGTCAGCCAAGGAAAAGCAAGGTCACTGTGATGACAGACAAAATCACATCCCTAATAGTCGACCAAAATTAGGTTTTATTTTATTTTGTCGGTTGTGTCGGGCTACTTAGTGTGTGCAAAGAATTCAAATAATACATTACAAAACAAAACTTTGTGTATATTTCACAATTGTACTAAATAAAACAAATTTTGACCAAAAATCAAGTTTAGGTTTTTTTATTTTTTTGTATGAATTCAAATTCTGCCAAAAGCAAAGAAATGTTCACTTTTATTTGTTTGTGTCAATATTGGCTATTGCGTGGATAATTGCTATTTGATTTTCCAGCAGCTAAGCACAACAATAATTTACTAGATATCATCCGTGTATTGTGAATACAGAGTAAAATATGAAATGTGAAATTTTGTTATGCTCCGATATTGTGTCGGGCTGTCCTGTTGTGCTCATTGTGCTATTGTGACTCCAGCTTAACCCAGCAGAGCTTGCATCCAAAAATGTAACATCAATTATTGCACTAATTGTTGGACCCTGTGATGAAAATGGAAATTTGCACGCAGTTTTATTAATATTATTATATACTAGCATTGTTTAACTTAAGGTTATAGGTTAGAAATTTTTTTTATTAAAAAAAAATTATAGTTGAGAAACACATTGAGACAAAATCCTTATTAAATTGAAAATTCATCTATAAAAATATAGTTGGCTGTCAAAAAATGAATTTACCAGCTCTTGTATTTTCACACAATGTAGGGTTTTGAAGCACAATCTTATCAGTGTCTTTAGTTACTTTTAGTCTTCTCAATAATTATCGTTTCTAATGCATTCTGAGCACAAAATACAAAAATGTTCCTGACACTATTACTGGGCTAAATTAAAAATAACAGCAGTAAAACTATAGGTGATTACAGTAATATATAGCAATGATCACTAATTACTGTTACATATTAGTGTGTTTGAAGTAAAAATCTTATTTCATTGATGTTTTTATCACTTTGTAATATTTTAATTACTCACTACTATTTAAACTACACTCTCGGCACACAATACAAAATTGTTCCATGCAAAAAACTTAAAGCACTTTTCACTGAATTAATACTGTTTTTTTTTCTATCCTTTCCTTTGCACCTCCTGACATTGTCCAAGATTCCCTTTGTGTGGTTTTTTATTTTTGAGTTCTTTTCCTAAATACCTATTTGCATGATCTTTCATCTGCCTTGGGACATTTTCAGAAACAGTTTGTGAATTTATGTGGTCAGTTATAAGTTGAGTTGTTAATTTCTTGTTGAATTCTTTTCTTGTCACCTTAGGGTTGTCATTCCTGTAGTGAATCACTAATGCATTGATGCCATCTACTTTGAGCAAGCTGGAAAAAACTACCATTGGCTAACGTCAAGTGTTTCTGGCTGAATGTGGCACATATTTCATCCACTACATCAACACCTCTTTTCGTCAAGTTGCAGAATGTTATAATTTCAGTCTTTTGGAGGTCTCCTGAACTACAATCTATCTTATCATTTGCAGTGTGGAAATAGGCAGCACAATCTTTTGTTTCTTCTGCAGATACAAAACAAGAGTACATTTGTCCTGAAATCGAAATAGAGGAGAATTCAGTGCCCTTTCTTTTGTGTTAAATTCTGGTGGAATTTGCAGTTTTTTTTGCGTAAATTCCAACAATGGTAAGTTTGTGCTTGGTCAACATTTTTTCTGCCAAGTCCGCATCTAGTGAACCAGTTATGAACAGTAATATTTCACCTTGTTCCGAAACTGGGGCAGAAAGCCGTTCGATAATCTCTATCTCAAGGGCTGTTGGTAACTTTGTATGGACCTTCTGGCTGGTTTCCTACATATACTTCCATATTGCACGTGTAAAATGTATGAGCATCAATCATAGCAAACATTTTTATTCCGAATTTTGTTGGCTTACTCGGAATGTACTGTCTGAATACACATCAACCTCGAAACTCCTCAAGCTTTTCATCAATTGTAGCATATGCTAAAATAGTGTATGGTACTCTACAATTCCTTAGAAGTATGTCGAACAATTGTCTTTCTGGAGCAAGTTTGTTCGTTTTCATTCTTTCATTTCTCATGCTCTTATCGAATCTAATGCACTGTAGCAAAAATTTGAACATAGTGTGGCATTACAGTGCAAAAAATTTCTACACCTGTCCCATCTGTTGTACGCAAATCATAAATATTTTGTCTCCCACTGCGCAAGACGTGAGCTAAATAAAGAAGTCCTACAAGTGCCTGGACTTCAACATGTGTGGTTTCCATAGCACCTCATTCTCTACTATACTTTTCTTTTGTAGGTGCAATGTACTTTTTTTGTTTTTACCACTATCAGTTCTAGCATATCATTAGTGACCTGAGACATCAAGTACTCTAAAGGTGATTTAGCCACCTTGGTTATATCCTTTACCCCATGAAGGTGAGATACAACATTGTGTGACCTGGTTCTAACATTTGTTACTAGCTCGGTTTTCCTCCATTTTACCTCGTCTTTCCCGACATAGTATGTAGCATCTTCCCTATAATCGTGAGCAGTATCGTCTTCACTACTATCATCTTGTTCTGTCTGAATCATTTTCTCTTACCTCAACATAATTTTCGTCACCTACACAGGAACCACTGGCTTCATTTTCTGCATCATCGTCTGACAATGGCTCTTGCAACCTTTTAATAACTTCTTCCACATCTTTTTCGCTGTATAGATTCCAGACTCCAAAAAAAAAGTGAAGAGAGAAAATAACAGCCAATCTTACAAATGGGTGAAAAATGTAGTTTTGGAAAAAGACAGTCTTAAGAAAGGCAGCGGTGAGATAGTCATGCAGGTAAAAAATATTATATACATGCATGCTAGGTATAAGCAATCAAATATACAGTACTAGTCCATTCATACTCAAAAGCCATTTGAAGAAAACACTGAGAAAACTAAAGATTTCTTATGCAAAATTATTAAACACTTAATTTTTTAAAATAAATTATTGCACTGGGTATATGAGACTCAGCATTACAGTTCACAAAACAATTACACTTATTGACTTAGAAAAGAAAAAATTAAACAAATATACCAACAACTGCTAGAAGGCCAGAAAGAAATTTACTGAAATGCATGAAGTTGAAGCTATTGCCATACATTTGACCTACTTGGTTATGAATAGCAAATCGTCTGATTTCAGTGCAAGCATTTTGTTTATTCAATATTCTTGCAGCGTAGGCTTATAATTACGTTGTTATTATGCATAAAATGTTCATTAAAATACACACAGTTAAATATTATGTTCGTAATTATAATCCTGTAATATATGCTATAAGAAACAATAAAAATAGAAGGTTACCTTTAGGCTTCATTTTGTAGCACAAATTATCGCACTGGGTTTAGAAGACCATACACTACACTTCAGATGAAAACTAAGATTCTAACTTGCACAAACCCGATTAAAGAAATTAAAACTAACATGGTATCAACTACTACGAGAAGGTTGGCTTGTAAGGTACCAAGATGCACAAAGGTACAGTGGCTACCATCTATTGGTGGCAAAGTAAAACAACTCGTCTGGGTCTCTTATACCCACTGCAAGCTGTGCTGGGTTAAAGCAGTGAAATTTTACCCAACGTACTGTTGACAAGCTGTAGATTTTTTTTCTCCAGTAGATCCATTTTCAGTGAGCATTTTTGCAGTCTTATTATTTATTCAAAAAGTGAATCCAGCATGCTGAACAAATGCACGGTTAGTAGTGCTACAGCATTTTCCTGTCACACTTGTAACCACAGCATAAGATTTAGAAAGTTCTTCAACAACAAAATGGTTTATTTTTAGCCATTTTTGTTTAAGGATAATTTTCTATCATACTGATATCATGGTTTTGAAAGTAAAGCAGTGAGATTAATCATTTATGAATGTCATAATATTTTTAATGACCCCTGATTCACTTTTTTGCTGTGTTTCCTGGTGATCTATTCTGTAACATTTTGCTGAAAGATACTTACTGCAAGCATGTAAGTTATGACAGTTAAAACAACAGTTACAGTCTATGCGGTTATTCTGTAACATCTCTCTATGGCTGTCTTTGATGCAGTCCATAGATTGGAGAAACTATGGACTCTGTCCTGAAATGAACAATTCGTGCTCAATTATGTTTTGAAGTTACTGCTTAGTATCGTCATAAATTCCTGCTTAATTATGATTTGAAGTTACTGCTTAGTATCGTCATATATCAGGTTTGTTATAGTATATTTTTAATTATAAATGTTATTTGTTCCTTAATATAAGTATCAATAAGATTTTAAAATAAATTAACTTATAATATTGTTAAAAGATGCTCGAGAGCTGTATCTTAATAAAAATAAAAGAACTAAATTTGATTTTAATTTATTTATACAGCACAAATTCCTGACTTTTTTATAAACTCTCAATTTGTTGCTGTAAGCCTTCAAACATTGGATTTTCTTTCACATGGGTACTTCAAAGTCGCATGTTCGGTGTCTTATGAAATAAAAGCTAAGCTACGTTTTTTCGTTACAATGGTAGACAAACTTGACCAAAGATTGCCACATGACATGTGTTCAGGAGTTGCAAATATGAATTATGAACTGTAAGTCAGCGTGTTTTGTAAATGTATTTTGAAACAGTTATTAGAATGTTTTAAATATGCATGGTCTAGAAAACCACAATTTCAACATGGTTTTGTGGTGTAAAAGCAAGTTTATTATATGGGAATTCCAACTAGTGTAAGGTTAACTTCTCCAAATATATTTGGGTTGTTCTTGGAAAAAGGGAATATTTATGTCACAAAATAAGCCCTAAAAATCAAAGAGAATTTATTATTTGCCTCTAAAATAAAGGAACTAAAATACTTCAGTGTAATAAATTATTAAAACATAAAATAATTGTAAACTGGTTTTTTCTTGTGAATGGAGGGATGTATACCTCTGTTACCTGTCACAGTTGCATTTTGACTTTTTCTTTCCATATTATCTCAGTAATCATAAATAATTGCAATCAAATCAACCATCCTACCAAAATAATTACACAGAGTTCTTTATTCCTCCATGTGTAGTTTTTCTATTGGCTTTAAATAAAATTAGTTAAGTTAGTCTAAACTTATCACAATGTTTATAGTATCCTCCCTTGCATTCTATTATAGTCCACACAGTATAAGAAGGCTACTTTCTGACAGGTCTGCAAAAGTAGGGCCACTGTTTACATCTGACTATATATCCTTCCGCCATCAGCTGGTCCGTCAAGTCGGGGCTGTATTTTTTATCAACACGCCGTCCGCTAATCCACTTGTCATTGTACTGTATGCTAAACAAATTTTAAGATATTTTAAGACTAACATCTGTCTAAAATAATAAGTAGGTTATAAAAGTAAAAATATAAAATGTTTCAAATAATTAAATATTTGCTAACAGTTTTTAATTTGTCTGAGATAGTGAATTTGGGTTAACATTTGCGAGACGGTCTGCTGTAGCTATTATCACACTTTGGACGTTGTAGCTAATATATTCGAGTTGGAAATATGTGACGTGGAATAACATTAGAATTGCTTAAAAACTATTCACGCGTGTGTGACTTTCTACGGAAACAAGGAGATGGGTTTCGAGAACAATATGGCGTTTAATTTACGTAGACAAATGATTACCGGCCAAATATAAATTACTTGTACTCCAAATCATTGTACATGAAATATATGTTTCTTTAAAAACTATGCAGAGCTCGTGGAAAAATATAAATATTGGCATATGTAAATTCATTATATATCGCGCAGGAAAGCGGTTCATTTCTGGCTGGTAATAACTCGCATAATATCAGACACATGGTGCACACAGCATGTCACTGCGAAGTTTGAGCCGCTGTTTTTGGATAACAGATAGCGTTTTTTATAAAGTTAATAGTTCTTATATTACGGGCTGGAAATATATTTCAAATTTGTGTCGTTTCGTCAAATTATAAAAAAAAAAAATTCAACAATATTATGCAATATTTCTGTATGCTTTTGGAATTAATGTCAAGGAGGTGTTGAAAGCGAGGTTGGAGAGGGATGATACGACGTGAAAAAGCTTTCTGAAGTTAGCACAACTTCAGAAAACTTTTCCACGTTCTATCGTTCTATTGTACATTTCATTTTGAACACCAATACATAACTACATTATCACGAAGTTTAGTTTTTAACACTAACAACCATTGTTTTGTGACCTTGTAAAATAAAATGTATTAATAAATCTAATAACTCTTTCTTATCCGTGTATTTTCTGCTTTTCTGATGTGCACCGGCAGTGCACTGAGAATAGTCAACGTAATTTTAACTTTTGTATGTTCGTGCATCAGCTGATACAGGATTTTGTAAATGGCACTTTGATTCGTATACGTCAATTGCCACTCACTGACTGTCAGAAAGTGGCCTTCTTATTCCGTATGGACCATACAAGTTGCACAGAAGTACATATTGAAGCAGCACTAACTACCTTCCTCTTTGGAACAGCTGTAAGGAGGCCATCTTTATGTTCCAAAGGTTTCAGTGAGTAGATGTGTACCTAATCATCAGTTTTTGTAGTTTGAACAAAGATTTCAATAAAAGGTTATATACTTGATGTATCCTCCATTCATCACATAAACAAGGTAATTTTAATAATTAGTATGTAATTAAGATCATACATAAAAGTGATAAATCAATATTTTAAACATGTCTAATAACCAAAATGCATAACCTCAGTGAGCATGTTATTAGTATTTTATCACAACATTGTATCCTTCGTTGCAATTATATTGTAACAGAGGATACAACTTGTGAAATGGAGGATACCATTTTCGTAAACAAGGATTAATTTCGAATTTTAGGAATGTTTCAAATTACATTTAATGTAGTGTGGCATGTCATTTTTTCAACCCTTGGTCAAGAAAGATATTTTTAGTGTAAGTTTGTTGAAAAAAACTGTAAACGTTCTTCTATTTTTTTACACATTGTTTTTCCAAAGCACATATTATCCAGAAATAATTATTTGATTTGGTGATTTGTTTAATTTCACTTGAAAATGGGTCAAATTAACAAGATCAAAGCTAAAGAAAGAATGCGAAAATACAGGGAGAAAATTATGGATGAACCAGGTCTGTACGAGAAATCAGAGAGAGGAACATGAATGATACTATAAACTTGTGGAAGGAGGAAAAATTAAAACTGCTAAAATTAATTTTTTGAGAATTTGTTCAAAATCAGATGAAGGCCAGCTTCAAAAATGAACAGAAAGAAGAAACTTCCATTTGTGGCGAAAATATCTCGGAAAATAAATATGTTGACATCTGGAAAGGCTATGTATGAGCTATAGACATGCAGCGGCACGTTAGAAGCACATTTTAAAAAACATAAATTTCAAATGTTTTTTAGAAGAGGTCATAAATAGCAAGTTAACACCACCGTTACAAAAATTAAAATCAAGAAACAAAAAAGCCTTCTGAATGACGCAATGAAGATTTTATACAAACAGTTTAACAAATCACATCCTAACAAACTTTCCTATGCTACCTTTTGCAAGTATAGGTCATTTTGGATTGTACCTCCTGCAGTAAATGACAGAGATACTTGTCTATTTGTACTTCAGGAAAATTTTCCTTACTTTTAGAGAAACTGAAATCTTTGAAAATGATTGTTAAATGCTTGTCTTGAAAGGGAGTGTTATCACCAATGTAAAAATAAAATGGTTACGTTTGAAGAATTTGATGGAATGGATGACACAGCATTACAAAAATGGAATACAAATGAATTCCACATTACTGTGAAAGGAAAAGTAAAAACTTGGCAAAAAACAACGAATGAAAATATTCAGTGCAAAAGAAAGACCTGGTTGTTGCATTTGAAGAGTATGCAAATTCTTGCAGCACACTGCTAACATAAAACATCAATATCTAGTCCTGGTTGATTTATAGAAAATCTTACCTCTCATTAAATTTTGTTTCATGTGGATTTCTCCAAGAACTTCTACTGTAAACATGCAAGTGACATCCAAGCAGCCCATTTCAGGGGTTCAAATCCTCATACTGATGTGGCATATCTTTTGCCAAGTGAAACTCTAGAAGTGCAACCAATTTATTTTTGTCCGCCGCCTGCAATTGCTGCCATTCATTGATAAGCTGAGAAAACATATTACTAATCTTAAAGTAGTTCATTTTGTGAGTGACGACCAACTACACAGTACAGGAATCTTAAGATGTTTCAGCTGATAGCTACATTTCTTGCCCCTGCTGTAAATGTGGAAGAAGCTATTCAGTGGCATTCTGAACGTGCCATTATAAAGGCACACCGGATGGCATTGGAGCATGTGAAAAGAACCGCAGAAAGGCTTGTGGCCACAGGTAGACATTCCAAATTTTGAGATATTGTGTAAAATGCTAAGGAAGGAGATTTCTGGTATTAGGACTATGACCATGAGAGAACATGAACTAAAGGACATTGAAAATGAGCATCTAACAAAATGTATTCCACCTTCAAGGGAACAATGCGTGTACACAAAGTGATTTGGAATAAGGGATCCTCCAGTTTACAAGTGCGTCGTCTAACTTGTCTACAGTGGCCACGAACAAAGTCTTGCCCCTCACTATGGGCTGGGCACCATTCAACTTACCTGTATCATTTATTGCTGCCATACAATATTGTATAATTTAATTATTAAAATGTTTATTATTTTAGTATTATTCTCGCCTTTAGTATTTGATATGTTGCTTTGTATTATGTGTCAAAAGTTGATAGGTATTTCCTTAAAAGTTGTAGTAACGTTTACTATTTTATGAGTAAAAAAACTTTCCTTAACTAAGGTTTCTCAGGCTCTATGCCAGGTAAACTATGCTTCAATGATGTCTACACGGATACAACTGGTTCTTAAACGTCTGAGAAAGTGAGAAACATAACTTGGGCCAAGTACCACGCACTATAACCAAAATGTGATGATTATGTAGTGGTCACAGAGAATGGTAAAAAGATGTCACGCCAGTATGTCGTATTTGTTCTGTCAGTTCAGCAAAATGACGAATTCATCGTAAAATTTTTGAAGAGATCTTGTGGCAATACTTCATATTTAAAGAGGCTAATGATAATGAGACTTACATAATTGATTCCAGAGACATTCTGAAAATGTTGCCTTTCCAACTACCAATCAACGTGGACAGTATTTGTTTGAAAATATGTCAGAATTTCCACAAATAGGCCAACAGCAACTGTGGTTTAATTTCTTTTTTTTTTTTTTTAATATTTTTTATAGCTTGTCTGTCATTTGTGTCTATGTTGTAATGAGTTCAGTGTATGGTAGGTAATAATTGGGTCATAATAGGGTAATGTTAGTAGTGGATTCTACAGTGTTCTTTTTTGCTATTTACATCTAGTCTGTTATTTTGTGCCTGCATAGTTTTTATGATTTCACTGTATACTAATTCCACATAAATAGGTTCAAATTAATAGTTTCGTTCAATTTTTTTTTATTGCTCTTTGCAGCTAGTTTGTTATTTTGTGTAGTCTTTTGTATTATTTCAGTCCCCATTTAAGTCCACTTTGGAGCATTATTTTGTTGATGAAAGTCCAGTTTTAAAAATTGTAACATTGATTTTCATATGGACGTGTAAATTAAAGCTGGTTTTTTTTAAATTGTAGGCCTACATATCTTTGCTTTTAGTGTACATTATATCTCCTCCAGTACGAAGTTGTATCCTCTGTTCATGAGTATTATATAAAAGTAAAAAACTTAAAAATAAATAAAGGAAATGCTTTTAATGTGTGTATTATTCACATCAGTAAGAAAGCAAATATTCATAGAGTTTTCTTCTTACAGTGAGGTTATAACTTTTTAAGTTATAAAATTTGAATGTTACTTGTATATGAACAAAATTTTCTCCTGGTCTATTAAAACAATACACATATAATTCAAAATTATACTGCTTCTTAAGAAGTGCTGCAAAACAATGCCCTCTCATGAAAGATAAAACTAAAGTCGCTCCCTATCCCATCTACCAGCAATAAAATAAACAGAGCCCCAGCAGTATAACTCAGTCATAACAAAAATAAAGTGAGCTGGAATGGTAACCTACATAAATCATAGCATTTGTTTACCTGTTTTCTACGTAGATAAAACAACTGTGGTGGAAGTATACATTGTTGCCATGCTTTTTAGAGCTGTCAAAATTTAGTGAACTTATATGAAATGGAGTATATTTATCCTCTCCAACATATTAATACATATTTTTTCCTGGGATTTAGTTTCTTTGAATTTACCTCAGTACATTAGTCATTTTATTTTCACCATCATTGTTACACTCCTTATTGGCCTGTATTTCTATAAAGATAAGCACGAGGCATTCTTAACTGTGTGGCAACATTTTGAGTTGCAGAATAATATTTTGCCTGAAAAAATTATTTGTGCAGTAACTGTCTTCTCATAAAGACAGTAAAATGTTACAGAATAGGGCCCTTGGTGTGTTCACATATGAGAATGAAGTAGTAACTGAGGTATTATTGCCCAACATCATTGAAGAGGACTAATTGATGTTGTTGGATCTTGGTCTGGGGTAGCTTCCTGTTGGACCTGCACACACATTCTCTGTTTTATATAACTTCAGTAAAATTTGACGGATGTTGTGACCAACCTACACAGCATGTAAACACTCCCATTTGTAAAGTACTGTCTCAGCTGATGGTTGTTGCGGGATGGGTGTTATTATGTTGGCGGTCTTCGTGATGATCGTATATAAGAAAATAGTATTCTGCATTGAAAATTATAATGTAGAAATTTTATTTTAATTAAAACATTTATGGTTAAAATTGTGCTCTTAGACTAATATAAAATTTTTCTGAGTTATAGAGCAAGGGCATTAAAAACTCTTAGAAATATTATGATAGAACATGCAAACATAACTGTTGTGTGAATGATCTCCACCATCTCCCTTGTCTATGGTCTCCACCCTCCTGGTTGAATACCATTTGCCATTGAACTCTATTTCGTCATAATTTATAATGCGAGAAGTCCTTGCTGGTGGTGCCGGTATATTGTATATGCAGTTATTTATTTTTGTATTTGCATATTTCATTAAATGCAGTTCATCGTATGTGCCTTTTTTAGAACAATCTAGTGAAATTAATTGTCGACCCGTGTCTGCCGCTTTTTAAAAGGGTTTGTTGTGTGCTGTGGTCTGCCATTTTCTTTGACCATCGTGAAATGCAATCGTAAAAGTATTTATCTTGTGATGTTTAAATTTGTTGGTTTCCAGAAATAGCTCAAGTGTTTAGTTAATTGAATAAGTCAGCAAATTAATTATTTTGTATCAGTGGCCAACAAATGTGATTTAGTGAAGCAATAATCCAAAATTCGCCACATGTTTAGGAATTACAAAGTGAACAGTAAGTTTTGGTTTTTATTGAAACAGTAACGATTTTTACTTGGGAAGTTAAATTTGCTAAACATTTTTCAATTTTGCACATTGGTATTAACAGAGACTTATTTATTGAGTTTTGTTCTTGCAGGAGGTTTTTGAATGTACGTGGCCTAAATAAACGGTCTTTTAAAGTATTTAATTATAAATAAAATGCAACAATCTTTATGTTTTGAGTATTTCTCACATTAGTACAAACAGCGACACATTTATCACGTTTAGTTCTTCCGATAAAGTTAAAACTTAAAGAGTTAAAGTAAATTTAATGTTATTTCCATACAAATAAAATTTCTTCTGCTTTATCAAAACAATGTAAGTTCCAATTGCCACTCTCTCAAAAGTAGAACCGCAAAACAATCACGTCTCATGAAAGACTATAAAGTAGAGTTCCCCCACCCTTTCAATAAATTAAACAGAACCATAACTATTATATTATGTGGTCATAATAAAAATAAAACAGTTGGGAATGGCAACCAGCTATAGTAGTCTAAATACTGGACTCAAGTTGTCATTGTAAGTCTTAGTCTTTCAATGCCTGCCATTGGATTCGTAGTTTGTTTGCAAAGATAGTTTTTTAGTCACAGAGAGAACAGCTGTGGCGGAGGGTTACATTGTGGCTGCACTTTTCGAGAACTGTCAAAATTTACTGAAGTTATGAAACTGAGAAAACATTGATTAAATATTAGATTATAACCACCTACCTAATATAGAGTTGGACAGCTTCAGCTAAGCTTGCAGAACCGAGGTAACTCTGCGAGGCTTTGATTCATGGAGGTGGTGGAAGGTATCATATCTAATGACCACAAGAGCAACAACAGGTTCTCCAGTTGGCGTACAGTGCAGGGCAGTGGTAATGTAGTACGAAGCCATTTCTGCAAGTTGAACCACAAATGTTCAATTGGGTTCATAGCCAGGACATTAATGCAAATTCACCGTCATTATTCGCGAACCAGTCCTCAATCTTGTAGGCATGTGGCATGGCATATTGTCCTATTGGAAGAGCTGTTGCCAGCAGGGAACATTAACATGAACATTGGTCCTCCAATGTCTAGATACCAGACAGCTCACACCTCCTGCCTGTCTGCCCAACAGTGCATTCAGGCGCCATACCCTCCTATGGTAATCTGCATACACACACTTTATCGTCTATGTGATTAACAAGGAATTTGAATTTATCGGCGACCATTTTCTAATTATCCACAGTCCAGTGTCAATTTCGTGTCTATTTCATTTGCTGCTGTCGATGACATGCAAACAGCATGGGAGTATGATTGGGGCTGACTTCGCAGTACCATCTGCAGCAGTGCTTGATGAATTATGTGCTGTGAAACATTGTCCTGGTCACCACTGCTGTACGTCTGTGTGATTTCTCGAACTGTGGCCCTGCTGTCATTCCAAAAAATATGCAACAGCCTCTGCTACCTTCTGGCATCAATGTGCTGTGGTTGACTTAACGAAAAACATGTTTTCCCATGTTGCACCACTTTTGATAATGTTCACAACAGCTGCACCTGAGCAACCAACAAGAGGGTTGTTTTAGAGATGCAGGTACCAAGCTGCCATGCCATCACAATCTGACTTCTGTCAAACTTAGATAAATAGGCAGCTTTTCCCATTCTGATGCCACAGACCTGTCCTTAATATGCCATGCTGCCAGGTCATGTGTAACCCTCCGCGTGAAAAATGTTCCCTGGTCGGGGTGGTCCTAATGTAATGAATGGATTATCAATATACTGCCATTTATTTGTGTCTCTTTAAGAGGTCGCGTTTACAGAGAGTATATTTGGCATGTTGGGGGTGCAATGGGTTCATTTTTCCAGTTTTTGAACAGCAGCACCCATCTGCATCCAACTGCATTTGTGGATGATCCCCTGGTAGCCATTTGGATTGGCAGGCCAGGTCCTCAAATCTAAATCTTAACGAGTATGTCTGGAACACACCTGAGTTTCTTTGTAGTGAAGTCAGTACCTCCACTTTCCTAGAAGATGTTTGGTTTGGTTTGTTTTGATTATACCAAGTGAGGTGGCACAGTGGGAAACCACTGGACTTACATTCTGGAGGACACTGGTTCGATTCCCAGTCCAGCCATCCTGATTTCTGTTTTCCATGGCAGGCAAATGCTGAGATGGGTCCTTACTGCAGTCCATAGCCTGCACCTTCCCATTTCCTGCTTCTTTGAGCAACTTGCTCAGTCTTGTAACGTTCTCGCTGTCGACGAAACTTAAGTCCAACCTGTGTACATGTGTAGTATCACATTTTTTGGCTTTCCAGATTGCCATGTCGTATTGACTCATGTTTCCTTGTGTCGTTGGAGTGACTAGTGGTTTTAATGTAAACTAATAGGTTTTTTTCTCCGTGCATTAGTAAAAATGTACTAACTTCCAATATTAATACTGTAAAGTTTTGCACGTAAGTACACCATACTGAAGAGTTAACATTATTAGGAAATAAAGCATTTGCACACTTGTTCATAAAGTTGTTTATTCATCCCCTCTCCCCCTCCCTCATTAAGCACTTAATATTACAGGTGTAAATTTTTTTATAGACTTTTCACAGTAAAGTGAGTGCTTTTGAGACCCTAGTTTCTTTTCCTTTCAGCCGGTTTTTATCCTTTAACCACATTAAAAAATCTATTTTGCCATGTATGTAATGCACAGTTTGTTTACTACCCCGAACTCGGAAGATAACATCTAAAGCTAAAATAAAATATATTTATTAACTATTAATCCAAATGAGAGGGCTTTCTAAAGTGCTCACTTTACCGTGAATAGCCTATACTCTGGAATAAATAAATGTAATAATTGTGCAAGTATATTTATCCCATAATTACCCTTGAAATCTTCATTCTGTGGATTTTCTAGGTTACAAATTGAATCCAACCTACCTCTTTTTTTCTCTGAATCACACCATTAGAAACCAAGAGTTTCAGGGTGTGGTTTGGGGTAGTTGTAAAGCATTGCTATTTTCTGTACACTAAGGAAAATTCCTGGAAAACTGTATTTTTTGGCACAACTGATAATTTCATAACATAAATTGGTACAATGTTATATTTTTTGTAGCTTATAATGTTATTGTTAATTGGCTTTGGACATTGGGGAATAGCATACATATCACAAAAATGCCAAAGAGAATGTAAGTGTTAAAATATGTCCAAAAATAACTCCATAAAAGTGAATTCAGCAAATATGCATCACTATTTCTTGATGTGTTAGCCATGCGAGAGTGTAACTGTAGGGCAGAGGGAGTTAATCTTCCCAAATATGTTTCTGCACTCTAGTTGTGATGTCCAAATTTAACCATATGAAGGCTTGTGATTTAAGAATGGAGGGTGCAAGTGTGAGTGATTCTGTGCGTGACAGTCGTCTATGTGGCGGGTGTTACCTGGACCACACCTGGACGTTAGCCAGTTTATTGAATTAACTACTGTTTGATTATTTAGATGATCATGGTGTGTTGCCGAGTGATGTAAGGTGCAACTCGTGCACGACTAGTAGGATTGGTCGAGGACAGTGAATTTTTTCGCTGTCAACTGCCAGTTAGGACACATGTCTGTAATAAATATAGAAAGGTTCTTTGAAATTTTAGAAAATCTTTTCGTCACAGCACGTGGTTTCTAAAAAGTAAATTAATTGTAGCGCTGATTTGTAAAATAACTTATTTTTGTTACGATTCCACATTCTCGCACCAAGTTTAGGCTAAATTTGGGAAGCGCAAGCATAATAAGGGTTGTATCGTCCAGGGGCAGTGGGTATTCGGCGAGATCGAGAGATGTACTAATAGTATATTACTTGCTCCTGTCGAAGATCATACTAGCAGGACGCCTCTGAATGTAATCAAGCAAATCATGGAGTCTGGAACGACAATTATAAGTGACTGTTGGTGTGCATATATTGTCTTTCAGATTACGATTATGAGCACCTTAAGGTGAATCATAGTATGAATTTAGTTGATCTCGATACAGGAGCGAACACCCAAAGAATAGAGCGTGTGTGGCGGGATGTGAGGCACGGTCTTCCTCAGTATGGCAGGACGATGCCGCACTTCGTGGGGTACCTAGCGGAGTTCATGTTTCGCCGCCGGTATCCCAAAGAACGCGAGCGCATACATCACTTCCTACTCGCGGTGGGTGCACCCACCGCCTTCTTAAGTGAGTAAATTCACATACTTTCGGCACATTTTGTTGTATGTGGTACATGTATACGACAGGTTTGTGCATTTTGTAGTATGTCTTCAAGGGTTGATATATTACTGTGCGTGTAGTTATTTGAAATATAGCATACCTAACCGAATTCAACCTAACTTCACAATATGTAATTCACAGGTGTTCTATGAATTTCCGCATGACAAAAAATGGTATGTGTTGGCAAACAGTACCTCTATTTATATATTGTGACGTTAGATAATGTTGGGTTAGGTCTTTTTGTATTTAACGTATTTACTGAAGAAAATATAACGATAACGTATATATTTTACACAGGTTTTACCCCACAACTTCCCTGACTTTCATAGCCCTTCCTACTATCGTATTTGTGGTTTATATTGACAATATGATGATGCCCCTAGTAAATTCGTGTTCTGTATAATTAGTAGTGGAATTATACTATTTTCCTTTATTTTTTCCTTTTGTTTTTGAAAAAGTCGCTATTGTTTACAATTACAGTGTCTGCATCTGAGGGGTCACTGTTGTGGTCTGCACAGTACCCTGACATGAATGCCATTGAGCATGCTTGGGACATGTTGTAAGTGGCCATTTCACTGCATCCCAACCCACCCGACCCTCTCCAGGAACTTACTGCAGCTGCCATAGAGTGGTGGGACCTTCTACCCCAAGAAAATCTTGATGCCCTCATTCAGGGCATGCCTCACAGGGTGGAAAATCTCATCTGTACATGGAGGAGATACCCATTACTAACATGGTCACACTACTTGTAAATTCATCGCTGAGTTTACTATATAAAGCAGATATAGTCAAACTTTGTTAAGGTTCGTATCTGATGGGTTTGCATAACATAGTTTTTTGTGAATTTTCTTAGCTATATCTCAACGAAAATTAAAATTACCGGTTCATACAGTAAGTTAGTGGTAATAGTTTGATTATAATAAACAGTTTATATTACAAATTTTCTCAACAGGATTTAATAATGCCCCAAATGGAAATTTTTCAGAAACATGTGATTAAAAATTGTTGCGTATTTTGTAATTATCTAAACACAAAAATAATTAAAAATGTTTTGTTGCCAAACACAAGTTCCGAGTTCTCATTTCAACTCCAAGGATTATGTATGGCTGGAACAGGTTGTTTTCAGAGTCAGTCTGGGAGGCTAAATGTTTTATACAGAAACTTTAGAGTGGTCTTTAGACATGCATCATGCTTTCGTATTTATTGTTGTCATAAAAATATAGGGTTATTCTGTCACATTGAGATGGATTGTTGACAGAGCCTGCACGCCAGTTGAGCATCTTGCATTAGAGGTGATTAGGCAAGTCTGCCATAGAGCTCGTGTGTTTCAAGGCCTCTAACGCACAAAATAGTTGCAGGCAGACAGAGCTCTTAAGGTGGTCGTCTAGTGAGATTTATATTTATGCGAGTGAGGTAAAAATTGATTAAACACTAGAGACATTGCCTGGTGTATGTAAAACAGTATTGCCTTTACCAGCAAGGCGTTCAACTGGAGTGCAATCTTGCCGTCGGCGACTCGCCTGAACATGACTAAGTGATGACTGATTCTGTAGCAAAGGCCAGTGCATGTCTCTATTGTAGTTTTCACATGCACACAGTCCATATATTTTGTGATGCAGTTGTCTGAGAAAGCAGTTTTTAGCTGTGTCGTAGGACATGAAAATAATGCTTTAAATGTGCATATGTCTTGATGAAAGTACCATTTTGTCATTGTCTGAAGTGTATTTTATTTTCATAGGTAAACTGGTTGGGGAAACATTCTATAGGTTCGTTAAAAAAACACATTTTACGAACACGCTGCAACACTGTTTAAGCGCAAACAATATTTTTTACATTTTTTTTGGGATTTATATAGTCGACTCAGATAACAAATTGAAACTTGCACACTGCACTGCCAGGAGTTGTTTCCACAGTAGCATATGAGCCGCTGCTTGCAATAATTAGTGCACATGCGGACTTCAGTAGAATTTTTTATAGTTAGTTTATTCAATGTAACTGGAAACTATAATTATTATTAAATTAATTAATGTAAAAGATTTTATTTGTACCTAAGTGAAAGTTATTTCATATATGTGTGTAATTCACTGCAAAATTAATTGTAAACTTTATAACATGTGGACACTTGCATGTGTAATAATGTTTTTAGACTTCTGGGTTGTTTTTTCTGTTCCATATTAAGTTATTTCATTGAAATTATAAAATAAATGGGGCAGACACATAATGATAAATCTTTAGAACTTTAAGGTAGAAATGCACATATGAAAATGATGGGTTAAGATATTGTAATAAAAGTTCATACTAGACTGTTTTGTCAGCATGTATAAATTAGAGATTGCTTATTACTGAATTTCTGTCCATTTTCAATATGACAATAAAATTACTACATTCAATGCATAAACAGAATGCACAATATTTCAAAAGTAGCTTTACAGCCTTAAGAGGTGATTTGTGAATTTATTTAAAGCAGTGTACAATACTTTAAAATACACAAATTTACCTTAAAACACAAAGTTCCATGCATATAACCTATAGCACCAGAATGAGCCATGATTAATGCTCTGGACAATAAGGTCAAAATAATTTTGTCTCATGTGGAGCAAGCTAATTGAGCATTTCGGTGTGAAGGAACATTTTTTTTACAGACGATTAAAAGGAGCAAATTTTTGGGCTTCAAAATGTTTAGTGATGAAAGCATGTATATTACCAGTAAAGTCAACACCAATAATCTAAAATTTATGTTTTGCATCTTTAGAAAAGATGCTATATGCTCCCATCAGTTACAAACATTATCTGCATTGTATCTTGACATGCTTAAATATTCATTCCTGGAATTGGTGTTATGAAAAAGTGTAAGTTTACATACCTTATTGTAGAACTACTTGTATCTACAATATTAACATTGCTGTTATTTTGTGTGTACACATGCACACACTTAAGTGATAACAATTTATATAGATTATGAAATATGAAAGTATAACTTGTTGCGTGAATGTGGTGGGAATCTGTTATTTGTTTACAAATATAAGACGTTCTTAAAAATGGTGGACAAAAGATTTTTGGTATTAGCTCATTTGACATTGGCATAGATACTGTCAGCTTAAAAAGTTAAGTGGAAATTGGTTTCATGGTTTCGTAGTTATAGCATTCTATGCTTAAATGTTTGTTTATATGACTGCTATTTAGAAAATAAATGCCTTGTCATCATAAAACGTATTTTACATGGCCTATCGTAGTACCACAGGTTTGCCAAACTTATACGCGGTGCAGATCCTCATGGCCACCGAGTATAGCGAGTGTTACCAAGCCCTGTTGCCACATCTACAAGCGTCTGTCACATCATAATATACATGTCGTGCAATCTGAATTGCAGAAATATAAATTACAATTTTATTCTTAAAAACGTTTGAATATAGATGCACGAGAAATAGATAAGTCATGTAATTGGGGAGTTTATATCCATTAGGAAAGTGTTTGGGCAGACATACTGCTGAATATTTAGGTTTGTAGTAAATATGTTTTGACAATTAAAGTTAACTGATTATTTACATGCATTAAACCTAGATGTTATAATTTTAATTACAGTTTCATGTAACATGGAAATAATAATTCATTGTTTTTGCTGTAGCTTGTAATAGCATCACAAGCTACTCTTATCTGCCTGTGCAATTTCATTATAAACTTTCTACTGTCATTTGAGTTCTTATAAAAGATACATTTTTCCAACTATTTTGCCTTGGAACTTGTTGAATCCGTATGATCTATTTTCTCATAAATCGTTGGCATAATTTTTTGCACCGTAGGGTTCATAGTCCTAACATGGTCTGGGTGTTGAACTTGTGTTCAAAATGTATAATTTTGCTAAATTCTTTGTTTGATAGTTTAGTAAAAACAACTGTACACTTAAAATAGATCGACCTTGCTTCTGAGCCATTTCCTTTTTGCAACTACTGGCATTAGCACAAGTTTTACTTCACAGAAAACTTTACACGCAAGAAACTTAAAAAGCTGTGAGGAAAGTACAAAGTGTGTTGCGGTAATAGGGCTACAGAAAAGAGCAGACACCAACACTGGGTGGAATGGGCAGTTGTGATAAGCTTTGTTTATTGACTAAGCACGAATCACATTTTTTCTTGTACACTTATGTTATACCTAAAAATTATGGAATAACAGACAACTAAGCATTCCTGCTACTTCATATGCGCAAAGCAAAATGCTCAAGTTTTTTTAATGTCTGTGTCATACCGGTAGTGGGGTTTGAAAACAGGAATAAAATTAATTTTAATATTAAATGTATACATGTATACTTTTCTTAGTACCATTAACCATTAAGAAATCTTCACTTTTTTAGGTGGAGCACCAAATGATGCCTGGATAGTTCACGCACATTATTCCAAAACGTGGCATAATGTCCTAAAACAACGGGAACTAACAATACAAAAAAATATTCAGTGATATAAAGTATTTTTAATGTTAAAATATATTTTACAAGTCAGTAATATATTTTGCAACCCTCTTCAATGTTGTCAAGTTCCCGCAGCTCGGTAGTCTCTTTTACTATAATGGACACAGCATCAGCAGTATATAAGTTCATAGTTACATGGGTTTTCACATGTGTGAAACATGTTGGAGCAGGGTTTTGCTGTTGACAGGCAGGTTCCTTGTAATTTTTTTTTTTACTTGCTATTGCAAATGCCTGTTGTCTTAGACCTGTCCCTCAGCATTTTTACTATTTGTTTAGGAAGAGTAAAAACTGTTTTGCAATCTGAAAAACCAATACAACAAATGGTGTTATCATTCATTGACTTGTAAAATCTGTCATGACATTTAAGATGTATCAGTAAAGGTATGTGCACTGTTGCCACAGCTTCTAAAATAGGCCATTGAGTAAGGGAGTAATAGTGATGCTGGTGGCAGGATTGTGGGAGCTTTCAGGTAACTATCTTAATTGGGTGAGGTGACCTATGTAACATAGGTGCCTTCGCCAGGGTCAACTTTGCAGTCTAAGAGGCTTTCAGTTGCAGTTTTTCTGTGAGGTTTAGTGGTGGTTATACATAATCTTTGTAAGAAATTTGATCCTTATATTCACACCCAGAGAGATTTATGTAAAATTTCTCGTGCAGTAATACAGGAAAATTTGCTGGTTGTTAATGATTTTGTTAAATCAGTGTGATACGGAACTTGCTGAGCAATGGGTTGGTTTTGTTCAACAACACACATTTTAGTTGCTGCCTTTGGAGTATATTAATTTTAGATATTATAGGTGGACTAGCAAACATAATTGTGTTAATGAATATCTGCAAGTTTGCACACCACACAAATTTTATGAAGCCTTGATATTGCACAATGTAGTCAACTGGTAGAAGTAGAAGTTTTTCCCCCACCAATTGATAGTAATTTTTTTTTCCAGGAGACATTTTGATAAAGTGTAGCATTACATACATGGTATCTTGTTACATACCAACTTTTGAAAGAAAATAGTAAAACATGCCAACTTGAATGAGATTGAGAATTCTGGAGACAATGTTTCATTGCAGTAAATCATTTGAAATTATGGGGGAATGATAGAGCAGCATGTTAAATGTCTTTGATTTTTGACTCTGACCATCTCACACACAAATCCAATCACTTATTATGTTACTGCTGAGCGTGGTACACGCGAGTGGTCTAAAAGGTAAACACAAAAGCACTCTTCCATTAATTATTGATAACAGTTTTCATCTTGTTAATGTTTGCTTTTTTGTTTAATTTTTTATAGACCTTAGCTTATTTTGATTGTAATGATACAGCTAATTTTACTTTTTGACATTGGTTCTTATTTATTTAAATGATTGCAAAAAATCCCGCTAATTTTAGCCATCTTCAACACACTATCTAGTTCTAACAGCAAGTCGGAGAGCGACACAGAATAAGTTCTGATATATTTACACAGCCAGTTTACTTGGAACAAGAAATTATTGCCTTCGAAAGATGTTCGGAGCCATTGTAACTGTGGTTTATTCGCTGTTTCTTAACGCTTTTTTTAATAAAACAATAGAAAAATCGCCATATGTTTAACGTGTTTGGCTTGGTTATTTCCTAAATGTGTCCTGTATCACAAACGTTTTATCCCTGCGATAACATAAAAATATGTGATCTTGCGTTAAATAGAACTTCTGTTATATTTTATTTAGGAATTATAATATTACATTTATAATGAATGCGAATCGAAACAGTACGAAAATAGCTGTGTTGGTAATACCTAGTGAAAAGTTCTCATGCAAAATGTTATTCTGCGTGCGCCCAAATGCGGTGGGTTGCCACTTCGGTGTAATTTTGTAGACTCGGTTAAGGTGGAGAAATATCCTGGAAGTCGTAAACTGACTATACAAAGCTGAACATTTTCGAAATGTAGTTGAATCGTGCCGGACGATGCCGCTGGCCGGTGGGTTTTCTCGGCGATATCCTGTTCCCCTGCCGTTGCATTCCGGTGCTTGTCCATACTTGCCTCGTTTCACCCTCATCGACTCTCAATACCTCGATGTTAAGAGCTGCCCAGATCTCTTGTGCCTACTCACCTCGAAGTGAAGTAGTTGTATGTCACGTTCGACAGCGAACGGGAATTGTGTGCATGGTTCCGTGTGGTAAAGTAAAATAAGCGAGGACTATTGGCCGTTCATTGAGATGGGGAAGAATGTGTAAACCCGGTGCGTGCGCGGCTCCCTTCGGTGTATTACGTAAGTCGCGGCGATGCAAGCAGGCCGGACTTCGGACTTGAAACTGCGTTGTTATCGGCTGCGAGTCAGGGCCAGAGATACTGACAGAGGCCTCGCGTCTTCCACAGCGGCCAGTCTGCTTCCCACGCCGAGCCGTGAGACACAGGTGTCGTGCCTCATCACTCTTAACGTTTGGCTTCACCCCTTTTGCAGAAATTCTTCGTTTCCGTGTCATAGTTTCAGTTTTGCGGTATTATTTAAATGTTTGAAAAAAAAATTACAATTTACTAATTGTTTAATAGGTACTTTTGTATCTAATTTGCACTGTGTGTTATTTCCTGTTTGCAAAAAGGCGATAACGCATGGATAAAATATAAATATGTTCTCGACGTTTTACAACTAGCAGATAATACATAATTACATTTCAGCACAAAAACGTTCTACAACTTTAAATGTTTTATAACCGTACGTTGTCAGTAATTTGAGGAATCCGAAATTATGACACGGAAACGAAGAATTTCTGCTGGAGGGGTGAAGCGGCGCCTTAAAACTGCCCGGACAGGGAGATAAGTAACTGTCTTTTGACCCAGCTTTCGACTAATGGGGTGGGTGTACGAGGTAGTAAGCACATGCCAGTGACGTAGTGTCCAACCTAGTTTGTTCCAACGTCGAAGCACGACGAAATTTCATATTCAATTTTATTCAGTCAGACATGCACCGTATGTATGTCTGACCAAAGTTTTACTTCGCTTTTGGGAAATCGTAAAATGAAGGCGCCGATATAATAATATATACGACGCATAGCTAACAATAAAGCGAATGATTATTTGTTTTTGACAATTTTTGAATATGTGTTAGAAAAAACGCACTGAAAAGCAAACCGAAACTTGATTTTGGCGCCAAGTTAGTTTATTTAAGACCCAGTGTTGCCCAGTTGAGATCAGGAGTGCCCCATTCAACAGCAAAATGTCCCATAATTAAAAATATTACATTGATGCCGGCTTCTGTGGTATAGTGATAAGCATATGTTTTTTTGTGTATATTGCACTGCGCTTTTTTTGTCGTATTTAACGTAGTTCGGCCATCTCTTATACAGGTCATTATGAAACTAGTCTGCCCGTGTTTGAAAAGTTTTGAAGGATTTATTCAGTTGTCAACACTTTTTTTTTGCATTCTTTTTCATACATGCTATACTGAACCTTACCCGCACAACACAAGAACTGAATACAGACTGTTCATAAAAGAATGTACCGTAATAATGCTGTTGTGGCGCCACATCTGCCTGATGGTTGCGATAATTCACTTGTATTGCACAGCGTTTATATACTGCGCATATAAACAAAGGAGCAACTTAAAACTAGTGTCTTCAAACAAACCACTGATTTACATACAGATATTTTTAATCTTAGTTTTGTGAATACGCTCTTATTAAAATACTCCATAATATGTGTATTGAAAACAAATCAAACATTTCTCACTTATTTATATGAGAAAAATCCTACAAAATGGGACAAATCCCACGACCTGACGACACTTAACTTTGATGAGTGCCACGCTGAGAGCCCCGCGCGAGAGGCGTGCGATGGTAAGCAGTGCGCATGCGCCTCGCGGGAACATGTTATCCTTGCGGGAGGGGAGGGAGATGGCGTGTTGCGTGCCTGAGGTATGTGGTGTTTACACTCATCCGTGTTTAGAGACAGCGGTGCGGCGGTGTTATCGCACTACATACTGTAACCGCATGTAGTCTCCTTTTACCCGGCCAGGTTTCACTGCCGACACGCGCAGATAATGGCGCCGCCCGATAAGCCTAGCTCGCCAGCTTCCCTCAGACACCACTTTCTCGAGCACGCAGTGTTGCCAGGTCTCCTGCCACGAGACTCCCTCCAGAAAATGTACTGCGATCTATGTTGAAGGGTCACGTCCGACTATGAGGAAACATTGCGACGGCGATGGAAATTAGCCCCACGCGTATTCTGCTTCCTCAAAATATTAATTGGAAACTATAGGGTTTTAATACAGAAATATGTTCAGAAAAGACACATACATCACTGTCGCTATAGTTGAAAACATTGTTTTACGCAAGATTAAATCTTAAACAGAGGGCCGCGCGAACTTTGCTGACGACACTTTTCAACGATCACATTTATGGTTCAATAACCAAATGTATAAACATGCAACAAAATATCTACTTTAATTTTTGCCCTAAAAAAATTGAATTATTCCAGGTTTTTTAAAAATTAGAAAAAATACAATCGCTTACAATGAGATCCATATGTAAACTGGTGATTCTCCTTGATGCGCATGCGTGTGTGAACGCCGGTAATCTGTTTTGAAGGTGTTTACACAACGAAAAAAAAAAAACCAAGTACTGAACAGCCTCTAAAAAGTGAACTGGTGCAATGACAATCCAACTGCCAAAGTTCGACTTAATAGAAAAGCATTTTACAGTGTGTTATTTGAATTAAAAATGGAAGCAGATTTTTATTTAAATGAAAAATATATAAATTTAAGAGGTGATTATTAAGTTTAAACAAGTCCTTAAAACACTGATGAACTGGCAGGTAGGCCATAATATTCACCGTATACATGCAAGAATATAGTACATTTGCACAAGCGAACAAATGCACAACAGGTTCCTGTAAATCAAATGATAAAATAGAATATTAACCTATAGTGTTAGTTCAATGGGGGTTTTGCAGTTTAAACTAACGCTAGATGGATGGCGAATAAGTGACTCGTTTGACGCATGCGCCGTAGACACTGCATTGACAGTCCACGGAGTTACGAAAATGTGTGGTGTTCCCGACGAACATTGTCAGCGTGGGGGTGTATTGAGCTTACTGCCATATTCTAGATACATTACTTCCACCGAACTGGCAACGTGAGGTTGGATACTAGTGACAAGAGCAAACAGGTTAACTTAACGCTATAAAAAGCTGAACTGGATTGGAAGTTTTTAACCCATATATCATATGGAAATAATACCACACATCTGGCTACAAATATGGAATGTTTAGCGTCTCTACTAAGTTGGGAAGTTTCCTACGCACTTGACAGTTTCTTGAGCAAATGCAAGAACGCTTACAGGGAAATAACTATCATCCGCGCTTTCTCATTCTACGTATACAGTAGTATAGTAAATTTGCGAATAATTTCTTAGTGTGTAGATAGTACCTACTCAAAAACTTGCATTATTTTGAGCAAGGCCGTTAGACGATATTCGCGTTTGCACATCACTCTTCCCTTTGTAGTTTTTTTATTGCTTTGAAAGTATCTGTTGAAAACAATAAAATGTAAAAAAAAAAATGCCATTTTACTACCGGCGTTGCCACATGACAGGGCAGATGTATATCAGCAAGATTCTCCTCGCATGCGTATCTGAAAATGTTTCGTAGGGAAGCCTCAGTTTGCAACGTTGTCTACGTCCTCTGGGCAGCCAGCTGCTACACATAACCTCCTTTCGCGTATCGGGCTGCAAATGTCGTTAACTATTGTCCAGCTCGCGGCGCATTGTTACAGCTGTCGTTTACGAGACATCGCTGATAGCTTCGCTGCTCTGAACTAACTCCGCCGCAAAATGTATAACTGCCACCAGACAGGTTACCCGTTTAGTAGGTGCCCCAGTTACAGTTTAAACAAAGTCCATATTAAAAAAAAATTGTGAATTTGTTTGCAGTGGTTTTTTGCTTTTTTTCCGCATATATATACATATACGTATACATATATAGCAGAAATCCGGACACGGGACACTTCCGTCCGATCCGATGTCATAAAAACCAATGTTAACGATTTTGGACTCCTGTGAGAGTAAGACGGGTGTAATTTCACAAAGTTTTGAGCAATGCGATTTTATATCAGGTTTATACTCAGGTGTCGCGGGAAATTCAAATTTGCAGTATAATGTTTGGCTATACTACTTGAAGGTCGCCAGCGTGGTGGCTTCGGGCACCAAGTTGTCCGGTTAGAATCCGGGATAAACCACGACTGCAAGTCTTTTAATTGCCATTTTAGTTCAGCCTTTAAACGTGATTTGCTATTGGCTTGTAGTTTTTTTTAATACGCTCGCGGGGTGGCAGTCTTAACGCATGTCTGCGCGCGCATGAAACTAACTGGTTTTCTTCGTTTTTATCTTTTGTGAAATTTACTGGTAGGTCAGAAAACTGGAATATACGGATTCTATACTTCTGCCAGAAAACTGGAATAGAATAGGCTTCTTTGAACTACACAGCATCGCCCTCTTGCACGGCAAATATTGCATCTGGCAGTTAATATATATTTGAAGCGACACATTCGTAGCAGCTCGCAGAGCCGCTTACACCATGAGGATGACCGGTTATGATTCAAACTACTTCCTAACGAGCATTTGGAGCCTTTGTGATATAGACGAAGTTCGAATTTTCACGTTTGACGATGCCAGTGGTGTATCTGGAATACAAGAATTGCATTAAAACATTTCATGGCCGTCGAAAGATTTAATGTGACTGACACGTTGGTTTGGTTGTCGAGGATTAAGACAGAAAGGCGTGCTACATTGCACAAAGTACCGGAATTCGGTGCTGGGGGCAGACGAACATCAGACTGAAGACTGTGCTACGTATTCTGCGATGGTGTTAAGTCGACACCCAACTTGAGCAACATTGCTAACCGCACGACAGCTGTGCGCCTCGTCTTGACTAGGAAGCACCGCCACTGGGCCCTTTGCGACAGGAAGCGCGTAGCCTGAGGCTCGGTTTTCTGTCATTTTCCCGCTTACAGGCAATAACATTACGTGGGCATCGCTAGCCGGGTGTAGCGGTGTTTGTGATGTTCTCATAGGTAGGTAACAACTACATTTCTGGGATTGGGGTGCCCTACAAATGCACTGTTGGAAGCAAATACAGTAGCTACAAAAAGTATTGGTCTGAAGGTAGTTCTGGTATAAAGGTGACATAAAGAAAACAACATTAAATTAAAGTACATTATTTCATTCGAACACACTATTAGGGTAAGTATCTTTCCTATTATACCCAAAATAATCAAGTCACGTTTTAAAGCAAATCGATAATGTTGGCATACATGCGATGTTCGGCGCCAAACAAGTATTTTGGTCTCTTAAACACATTGTCATTGTCTTTAGCTTTCTCTCTGTGCATACCAGCTAATACTGTTATTAGGAATAGTTTTTTTGTATCTAAAAGCTGTTATGGAATGCAATTCGAAAAAACTGAAAAAGAATGGAAAATCGCAGTGCATTTGTTTATAAAGAGAAAGTCATTGAAGGAAACCATAAACTGAGTGCACCAAAGATAACAGCCGAAGTGGAAAATGATAGCGGAATAAGTGTGTGCTCAAACTATAAGAAATGTGAATCACGAAAGTGGATATGGGGGAAGAACAACTCGTATAAAACTCTACTTAAGAAAGGATAATGAAAATGTTTGCCTATGCTCAGGCACATAGAAATGATATGTATGAGCAATGGAAGAAAGTAATTTTTACTTATGAATGCTTCGTATTTTCAGGTTAGGTGGACGAGTTATCTTAAGGCGGAAGAATAATTCTGAACTTGAAAAGAATCTGACAGCATGGAGGTGGTTCTGTGATGGTTTGGGGTTGTGAGAGTGGTGTGGTTGATGTGGGTTTCATTGAAAGCACAATAGATCGCAAGCTGTATATCTACATTCTCAAGACTCATCTCCCATAGTGTGGAAAACATGGCCGCCTCTACAGATTACATCTTCACTCTGGACAATGACCCCAAGCATTCTGCCTTGAGCATCAAGCGATTGTTATACAATACCCCACATTGCGTGGAGAGACAGTTACATTCTTCCGATATCAAGCCCATTGATAATTTATAGCACCAACTAGAGGAACATTTAGGAAAACATGAGATATCCGGCAAAAAATACTTAATTTTCCTAGAAATCTGCGGGATAAAGTATCGAGCGGAACGACAGAAACCTAAGTGGTGGTATTGATAACAAGGAAATTATCTAACATCGAGAGGAAAGAGGACTTAAATTCGCATTCTTAAATACTACGTCTGCACAAGATTATTCTGCGAGTGCATAATGTTTGATACTATGGCAAGCACGACTGACGATTGCCAAGTTTTAATTTCACGGTAATTATTCAGAGTAGCTGCTTTTCTGTAAATAAAAGAAAACAAATCACGGAAAGTGGTGTATTTCCACTCTTACTAACTACACAGAACAGGAATTTACTAGGGGCATTTAAGTATTACCAATACAAACCACAATTACGATATGGGGAGGGGGCTATGAAGATCCAGGAAATTGTGGGGTAAAATCACTAAAAAATACACACAAAAAAATACAAAAACACCTCAATTTAACATTTGTCCACCCAATTTTGTAATATGTGCCCTGCTAACCTAACTGAACCCAACCCCACAATGAGCGAATCACTATTTGACATTTTTAATCTAACCTAGGATTGTAGGTTTTTAATCTAACCTAGGATTGTACGGTTTTAATCTAACCTAAGAGTTTTCTAATCTAAGGTTTTAAAGTAACAATAAAACACCGGAAGTATATGAATTAACTCACCTAGGTAGGCGGTGGGTACAATTCCACTGTCCTCGGCCAATTCAACTGTCGTGCACCTTACCTCACTCGACAAAACACCATGATCTCCTAAAACGTCCAAGTAACACCCGTCACATAGCCGAATATTACGCACAGAAGCACTCGTTCTTGCATCCTCCGTTTGTAAATCACAAACCTTCGCATGGTCGGATTCGGACGTGCGCGACACACACGCACACACCATCCGCCACGAACCGCACTGCCTCGCACCTAAACTGCAACTAACATACGGTGACGTCTACACATCCCCAGCAAGTAAGGTGATGGCGAGATGCGCATTTGTTTATGTTACAGCATTACTCCACCAAACATCATGGCGTCCGACGTAAACAAAGCGGACGAACTCCTCGTACTTTCATCTATTTTATTTAATACGTTCTACTTATTTTACCATTACGCTCTCAATATTAAAAAGGTAAGCTGTGCAGAACCCATTTATGTTACTTTTGTGGGTCTGTGAAGTTTCCTTCAGAAAAGCCGCTACTCTGAATAATTAACAATTTGACAAACAGATAAATGCAGACTTCTCACTTTCAATACGCACATACATGTAAAGCATACCTATGTCACATGTGCATTTCATTATAGACACTACTGCCATCAATAGTTTCCACAGTTTGAAAATTAGCGCCGCATTTTCGCAGTATATTCTTGGCTTTACCAGTCATTCCACAAATACACATTTTCAACCGGAAGAGAAACTACTATTCGCGAAATGAAATTTTTATTCTGTTTCAAGTGATTCTTAGTTAGGGCACTTACTAACCCTCCATAACTCATGACTCAAGGTTAAACGGAAGGTGGCTCGAAAACCAAGGGGAGCTGATAGAACCCAGAAACGCCCACATCCGTGCGTAACCCGAGCCACTGAGAATTCCTCGCACAGTCTGCTGGTAGTCTTCTTTCAATAATTTACTATTTTCACGTCTTCACTGTATTGTCTTTCATACACATTTGACTGTAGGTAAATAAGTATTTACTTTTGACTTTGTAATGTGTGCTCGCTGCTTCGCATCCCGCGCGAGCGAGTCCCGCCGCCGCTTTTCATCACTGCCGAAGCTCAGCGGGGGTAGTTCAGGCCCCGTCAGGGGCCCTTGACCACCCAATTGGTCTTGTCATTTTTTGCAGTGGGTTAGGAAAGGCGAGTTCCTCCGCCCATTGCCCCATATCAAGCTGTGGTTGCCCGCCGCAGTTACATTTTCCACCAGGTTTCCCCGGTGGACGGGTTGGCAATGTTTTCCAAACTCCCCTGCATGGTTGGGGAAAGGGGTTAAGGGGAGGAAGGCGGGAGTAGCAAACACCCACCTAGTTGTTCTTTAAAAAGGGAATTTTCAATATTGGAGGGATTTTTAATTTCCCACCAACAAGCCCACGAGTGGACTCGGTGGTGGTTAAGTATCGTTAATATACGATAAGTGGATTCTAAATGCCAAAAAGATTGTAAAATAAACGCGAAACGTCGTGAGGGCGTGGTCTGGGAAAATGAATAATGTTTATTATTTAAGTTGTTCCCCAACCAGTTACTGAGGGTAACTGGTATTTAAAGAGTGACTAGAAGGTGCTGTTGACCAAAATTAAATTATGGAAAAGATATGTAAAGTTTTAAAAGTAATATTTGTTGTGTCTGTTTAAGAAGTTAATTGTTTTTATAACGTTTTTCCTCGTGTATACGTGTTACTCTGACGAGCGATTGGAAGTTTGGGTAAGTGAAGGACAGCAGTTACAGGATAGCGAGCCGCTTATAAAGGACGTCGCCGCACACCTGATAAACTTTAGCAGCTCGCGCCACGCTGACCCTGAGAAGCTCATTTATCAAGCAGGAGCGTCACCACCATTACTTTCCCCAGAACATCTTGGATTGCCGAGAACGTTCTAGACGGCACTTATCTCACGTATAAATACCGCATGCGGGCTTCTGAGGAGAGTGATTTAGAGCCGAGAGTTTGGCGTCTCGTGCGACTTTAAAGAGACAGTCGGGTGATTCCGGAGCGGCGAGGGACAACGAGTGCAGTGAAGAGTGAGACTGATCTGGGGTACTGTGGACTAGATGCGTGAGTGAGAAGATATTCGGGACGATGGAAATAGACAGTTATAACTAAACGTGTGGAAATTATTGGAGCAGTTTAAGGGACATAAGCAAGAGTAAAGACTTTGATAGACTTTAATTGAAATGGAGATAGTAATTAAATATTGCTCTCAGTAAGAATGAGTTAATAGGATGCTCAGACTGGTAGATAACATATGTTTGACTGTTGCATTGAGAATAAATATAATTATTGAATTTAGTTCTCATATTTTCATTAAGACCTCCATCCTTCACGAACTCTGGTTTTCTTGTAACAATATAAATTAACTACTTGTGACGATATATGCAGCATGCAGGGGTGAACATACCAGGCTTGTGACTTTGGAAATCCTATGGAGGTCCCCACAGCCAGAGGTCCCTTAGCCACGCGTGAAATAACGGACACCATCTACAGCAAAGGTTAAATGAGTCTGCGCGAGTGAATTTGTCGTGTAATGTGAGTGATTTAGAGAAGGGGAGCAGGGCGAATAAATATTAAATCGGGCTAAATTTTAGATTTAACTTAATATCTTATTTAGAAGCCTTGGATAATTTTTAAGATGTCCAAATGTGAAAAAAAATTTCCCTGGGATGTACAATATTTTCATTTCTCCTAGCAGATTCCTAATCCCTTCCCAGAAAATGATCTCATGATATTTGGACCACCAGTTTCCAATCGAGGCGCCTAACCTTACATTTCGCCCCTGGGCGTAGAGATGGTCGATAAATCGCAGTCTGTTACTTTGTCACAGGATGTATTTGAAATATTTTTTTTTTATAATTCAAGTAGCTTAACATTTTAATTAAAAGTTACCTTTTGGAACATTGCGCACCGAAGGGCGGAAATTTTCTTTACGCCAAACTCCCCAATAAGAAATCGCTTCTTGTTCCTAACCTGAGTAGAATAAACTATATACTGAAGAAGAGGTAGACCGATCTCGATGGCTGCGCACAACAATATCAGTGTTCCAACATTAAACTTCTTTTCTTCAAAAACGGCGTAGATTGGATTTGAGGCTAGAATACTGTTTAGTAATCAAGTGATTTGAGATGTTACTATATTTCATCGAACCAATTTGGAATGCAGTTAGATTAAATTCAAATCGGTTAAAGAATTTATTCATTAAAAAATTAAGATATAGTTAAACACGTTCATCATTGTTGACCATGTTACTTTGACAGTTGTGTCTTTAGGGATAGGTCAATGTTGGGTACATGCGCATAAGACGAATAAAGGCTCGCCCAAACCAGCGCGGGACAGCGGTGTCCTAGCGGGATATAAGAATACCCATACCAGGGCGGAATTTTTCCGCGCGTTTGCCGGCGAAAGCGGGAATGCTGCGGCATCCCCGCCAGGTCCACTGCATGCTCTCGTTTCCCGCGCACCGCTACTTTAAACGCATTTTGAAAATAGTTTCCATTTACTTTCTTTTCCTGCAGAGCCCTTTTATTTGCAGGTGATGTTCTGAAACGAAAATGGAAGAATCTAGGATACACTTGCACAAAATACCTAAAAAGTATCGCACAACTGGACAGGCAAAAAAAAAATTACAGAAGAAGGCAATGGGCAGTTGCAATGGAAAGGTTCAAGCCATTTGTAAGTTTTGCTACAACGGAATCTTAAGTTTCTCGTGCTGATCCATGCACACGAGAAAACAAGGACAAAAATGAAGCAAATTTACATGATAACAATGCAGTCTCTCCTATAGACTTTATTCTCGAAGAGGTGGATCATCTTGTATCAGTCGCTGTGGAGAACTCCGAGGAGCCTCCAAAGAAGAAAAAACATAACAGCAACAATAAGTAACACAAAGTGATTCAGTATTTGCAAAACAAACATCACCATGAATTAGACGTCACAGACAGCTTGATGCTGGGATATGCATAAACAATTAAGAAATTCATTCCCAGAAGACAGGCAGTTACTAAAATGAAAACTGCACAACTTATCATGCAACAGGAACTCGAAGAAGTCTACTAAAGTAGTAGACTAAGTACTTCTTGTAGTAGACTAAGTACTTCTTCACCACCAACAGAAGGGGATTGGAGTCATCACTTACGTGATCAATCTTGCACTTCATGGCAGTATAATTTACTGTCACCTCCGGCGGAAGAATGTAGTATGCGTATGTTCGAAACATACGAGAGACTCAATTGAAGTATTTCATTTCTAAGCATTATGACTAATTTAATGTGATTTGCAGATTATAAACAGATTTCTACTTCTACAACTTATCCAACTCTTCCAATATTTAAAATATGTCATACACCAACAATAATATTTTCCAAGTTTTTCTTACCTCAATGCAACAACTAGGCGTTCCTCTGGGCTAATCGATTCTCGAAAGTTGGTTTCCCCTTTACGGATATCATTACCGATAAGACTTTGTATTTCGTCGAAACTGTCTTTCTTTGTTAATTTCATCCACCCATCGTTGAGCTCTTCTTTCATCATCTTCCGCTGTAGCAACTAACAGTAACGCTTCTTCATCTGACGACATTGTCAGCACACAACTACTCACCGGCGCACTGACAAGCGAGTCGCTCTGCTTCTGGTGTGGGTGTCTGCAGTTCTCGCGTCGATTTGGGCGAGCCTTAAACTGTCTACCTCGTCCATCTTAGTCTACGGAGTAAATTATAACGTGGATGATAGTGTGGTACTTGGCGGGGCAGGCGGTGTGTACGTGAAATGCCGGCGCAAGCAGCTCGCAGTCGGGGGTTAGTGACGACGCGCCTTGGTGTCGGCGTTGCCGCCCGGCATCACAGTCGCCAACCGGGTCGCATTCCTCGCGGTCCTGCCTTCCCCTTCCTCCTCCATCGTAATCGACTTCAGTCCCGGCTCATCTACCTGCCGACCTCGCCCCACTGGTTCGAGTCCTCTCTCTCCACTCTATGCTGGGCTACAGCGGCCTAGCCCCCTCCCCCCATCACAATAACCCTTCTCAGCAAATTTATCATATATTCGCGCCGTTTCTTCACATTTTTTTAATCAAACCTTTGAAAAGTGTCCGACGAGAGGCACGCCAAGCTGCATTTTGATTGCTTCATCTCGTCGTTTGTTCCGCAGATAGACAGGCTGACAGACCGCGCGTGCAAAGTTTTCCGTATTATATAGTTTCTGGTGGCGTAATTGTCCCAAATACCGTGCCGCCGGGAGGGACGCTTCGCTGATGTGGTTTATAAACTATTATTGCTGTAATGTGTTTGGGATTCTTCGCCTGGCCTGGATACCAAAGCGTCGCTGTTCGATAGGCTTGTCCGCCTTTACTGAATCATAACATCGCTCAGTTTACTGTGAACCTTAAATAATCCGTAGTTTACTGTGAACCGTAAATAATCCGTTAATTCTGATGAAAAATAAAAATGTTTATGAAAACTGATTTATTGTAATACATTGTAAAGCTACTTTTCACGTAGCATTTGTCGTAATTAACACACAGGTCAGCTCTGCCAAAGCCAGTGTGATTACGATCCCTTCCATTTAGTCACTGTAACCTTGTCCATGACACATTTCTGGCCATGCCACTATTGCTAATGGCAAGTGTAGATTTTTAATTGTCTGTTATTTTTTAGTTCACATAGACACAGTTATCCATATGTTGCATTTGGCGTCCGCCACTTAGTGCCATTCACGAGACACTTGAAAATGGCGTGGTTTTGTTTTTGGTCGAATGTTCGGCGGTTTTTACGCGTTTCAGTAACTTCCGTATACAGGTACTTTTAATAGTGAAATAATAGTGACCGATTCTAGTACAGACAGGATTTATTAGGATATAGCGTTGCTGTGCTGCGAAGTTTATTTTTTCTCGGAGTAACCGAATGCAGCGGTGGCCGGTTCCGTTACTCCACACTTGGTTTTTTGTCCTCTGCTCTGTTTGGAAGTTGTCGTTCCGTTAACTTTCTGGTATGAATTAATTAGTCCGCCTTTCTACACATGCTAGAAAAAGCATTAAAGCTTGCAGGTATACCGCAGATTTTTTGAAGTTTATTACGTAATACGCGCCTATTGAAACACGACGCGTTTAAAACTTATTCATTACGAAAACCTACAAACGTAGCTACAGCAGGCATTAACAAACTGCACTGCAGAGTATAGGCTATTCACGGCAACGAGAGCACTTTTAAAAGCACTCTCATTTTAAATACTAGTCAATAAATATATTTAGACGTTAACTTCCTACCGCAGTGGAATATACACAATGTGTAAAACTTACATGGCAATATTTATTTTAAAAAGGTAGTTAAAGTGTAAACAAAATGGCTGAAAAGTAAAAGTACCGAGGGTCTCAAAGTGCTCACTTTACCGTGATCTATAGCTGCACTTTGCTTTCGTATAATTTCCAATTTTTCACATTTAAAAATATTTACTGCTGCGAAAGCTTATGTCCTAACTCTTGTTAGCATCGCCATTGCTCGGAACTCAGCTGACTGTGCTTACATTATTTACTTTAGAATATAGTAATCTAATTTGTCAGCTGTATCTCTCTAGTATAAGATTTGTAATAAAATTGTATTTTCAATTTATTGCTTCACGTAAATAAACGGGCTATTGATAATTGAGCCGCGATGCTGTTATTACTGAGGGAGTCCACAAATCTAATATGCGCCAATTTGAGAAAGGGTTGCACGTCTGTCACGTTTAATGATTCTTTTCAGTCGTCGTTTGTCCCGTTCTTTCACAATCTTTTTCCGGCCGCAGCGTTGTCGAAGATGTGATGTTTTACCTGATTCCCGATATTCACGGTACACTAGTGAATGGTCGTATGCGAACATCCAAATGTTATCGCTACCTCGGAGATGCTATGTCCCATCTCTCGTGCGCCGACTATAACACCACGTAAAAAACTCACTTAAATCTTGATAACCTGCCATTGTAGCAGCAGTAACCGATTTAGCTGCCGACCGCATCGCGTTACTCTGATTCGTTCCATACCTCTGTTATTTGCATACGCACGCCTATACCAGTTTTTTTTGGCTCTTCAGTATATTTCGTTAAGCATTACTTCCCATCGGCGTGGTTCACGAGGTGTGTTCTTGTGTTAACTCTCCTTCCCAGCTGGAAAAATATTTCGAATCACAATGTGTTTCCCTTTCTAATGTTCATTTCCCTCTCTCCGTCGTTACTGGAGAAAATAAATATTAAAAAAGAACTGTGTATATGAGGATGAATCTTCAATTTCGCTGTCAAATATTGGCATATGCGCATAGTTTTAAGTTAATCAAATTATTATGTGCGTCCGTCTACAGACTAGCCATCTTTTTACATATGTATACTCTCCATAATTATCGTTGTTCCGCAGATGGCATGGGGACTGCAAGCTCAAACTGCCATCGACGAAAATTTTGTACGTACTTAAGATACCGTCATTTGTTTCTATTTAATATATTCAACAATAAAATTTAAATACAAAACACGACTATCAAATTTTTCTTTTTAACAACGTTTGCCGAATAATATTCGATATGTTTGACAATTTGTCACACTGCCAAAAGTTTGACTGAGCTAATTTGATGATTTTCAAAGTGGGATACTGCTGTGGTCTACCATGCAGATCGTTACAGGAAGGATTTTGTTTACTTTCAAACTGAATTTCTACTTTATTTATAGATATTTACTCCGCAACGAAAATTATACCCCTTTTTTGCTATTAATGTTCAGTGTGTACTTAGATTAGCATTTACACCATGGCATATATAAATTATTTCCATTTCGTTTTTTTGTCAGCTGGTCTCATTTTAAAGTTTCGTGGGTCGAAAACGACCGTTCGTGCATAGTTCTGATTGCCATCGACGTCAAAATCTAGAACTGGTCCAATATACCAAGTGTAGGTATGTTGGCATCTCGATCCATCCAGTTTTTTCCAACGCACATTGCGGCAGGGGTGACGTTTCGCTGAAGACACCTTTAATCTTCCTTTGAACTTTGTTTGAATCAGTTTGACGGAATGATTTGACGATGTGACGGTGGCTGTAAGCAAGTACAGCCAGCTCTTTTCTTCAGTTGCAGTACGTGCACTTCGTGAGCTGCCAATGCTACTTCGATAAGAGATTAGTTGTCGGACGACCGTGGCACGCAAAGCTGCCGTAATACGGCGCTAAAAAGTTTTTTTACGTTAACTCGCCCATTTTTTTCTGTAATTTCTCGGGTGTATTTTCGGCAGACCACCATTATAAACATTTTACTTGTTTGTGCACCGATGCGTTTAGATGAATGAGTGTACTCAAATCCTTTTTTCCCCCCACAATTCTATTATTAAAATTGCCCGGAAGCGCTAACCTAACACTTAAACGGATTTACAGAAAGGAGAACGGGACTTTGCAAGTTTGGGACATGTATTATTTTTTTCCGCGAATAGCTCCCTGTGAAACGGAAGATCCACTACGTAGATTTTATTTAGCGAAAGTGCCGAAGGACCATTTTTTCCAAATAGTCCGCAAATGTTAAGACTTTTGTTGTCGTGTATGTAGATGTATATGTTCGTTTTGAGTTTTCCCCTTGCCTTTGCTTGCTTGAAGATTGACAGATGTAGGTGCTGCACGAGTTGTGTAAGGAGGTAGACTGACGATAGCCAATGTAATTGTATCTGACAAGTTAGATAAGATAATATTGCTATTCTGAAATAACATTGGACGACACTTCCCAATACATGCAAGCAATTGACTTCCACGTAGATTATAAANTTTACCAGTGATTTATGTTTTGTGACCATCATAAGATGCTGCAAGTATTTCGAACATTTATCGATTGGTGGCACGAAAGTACAGCTGTGTTTGGAAATATAAGAAATTGTAAAAAAATAAATAAATAATAAAACCGTTAACTTAGGAAAATTGGTATTGAAAGAATTAACAGACATACATTGTAGTAGTGTACTTGTATCCAAACACAGGAAATTAACGTAATTATTAACGCTGTGCAGAGTAATATTTAAAATGGAAGTGTCGCCAAAACGCAGTGGTCACTTCGTAAATGTGTATTTCGTTAAAGTTATCATCGCAGTAAACGTAAAGAATCAAAGGTATTTTACGCAAGTTCAGTTCATGGGTAGAAAGAAAAGTATGCAGTCTATATTTAACGCGAGCTCTTAATCCACGTTGTATTTCTTGCGGAATTAGCGCATGATATGGTTGGTGTTGCCGAGAGAGTGAAATGTCGCGCGTGATGTAGGTTCGTCGGGCTCACAACACACCGCGGCGGGTGTTTTCGGAATTGGCAGCTCGGCGGTGGCGACGTTTTTGGAAGCGCGCGTAGCGTGGCCGGCGGTCACGTGACCGCGTTTGTCGAGGCATGCGGGGGAACGCTTTTACCCAGGACCCTCTGCATCTCCCTCTCAAAGGTTAGATCTTCAGGTCCCTGTTTTTCTGATACTGAGGCTCCACTGGCTTTCCCCAGAAATTTCTGGTCTTTTCAAGGGTGGCGGCAGTGGGTCCGAAGGGGACCTGAGCATCAGTTTTCTTCCAAACTGCAATTTGTTGTCTGCTCCTGACAGCCCCCTCCCCTCGTAATACGGGGTAGGGGGTTGGGAGCCTTCTTGGTCCGTGGCTTGGCCTACCAGGAAGGCACATGGCGGTTCCTGCCCCATATACTAAATGGGCAGACTCCGCGGCTTCCTTTCTGCCCCCAAGCCAGTGTTGCCAGATTAGGCGTTTCCCTCCAAATTTTTTTAAGCTCTTGGGATGAATTTTTTTGGGAGGGGTGGATGTTTGTGTGTTCATGGTTGCCACTCATATAAAAAAACTGAAAAAAAGGGAAATGTCAGAATTTTTCAATGGAAAAGGTGACAACCCTGTGTAATTCAAGTATTATGATGGGGTTTTTGAGGGCGTAGGTTAGTGCTAAAGATGTATAGTCATACCGGTATTGCAGTTTCATAGATGGTGCGCTGTCTCAATATGGTTTATATTAATTACTGTATGGCAAATATCGTGATACGCAATGTTTTGCTGACATTTTGGACAATGTTGCACTTGAAGGACTTGATAAACTACCGTACCGTGACTCGTACGCTGTCAAGTATTGGAAAGTCTCTCGTCCCCTTTAAAAATATTCGTTGGATAGTATACTATCGTTCGTCTGAAACAGATGCAATAATGTGTATGTGCCAGCAAAGTATACATCAACGCGCTTCGAAATTCTTACTGTTGCGCATTCATTTTCTTAATTCAAAACTTCCTTTAAAGGCATAACTAAACTTAAACCATAATTTTTGTAATGCACTCATACCTGATGATTTTTCTACAGAGGCGTTTTTAAGCTGTCGCAGCAGAGCTAGCTTTGGTGACAGTAAATTTTTGTGTTAAGTATATAGCGAGCCTGGGAAAAGAGGTGACATTGTCTAGACTTTTGTTTTAAGCATCGATGTATTATGTTCATATTTCTTAAATTACATTTGTTTAGTCGGGCTCCTAATGCTTTTTTTTCCTTTGCTGCTTCCACGGAGATACTGCTTACATATTGTGTAGGTTGGTCACATTCTGTCAAAATGTCTCCTTATTTTGAAAATATAAAATGGGCAATATTGAACAAAATACTTATGTTGAAAATTCGCAAGTAAATAATTCCACTATGATAAACTGCAAGTTCCATGAATTTCATTGAAATCACATTCCAGGAAGTAGAGCTTCTATTTTCGGTAGAATTTTTTATTGAATGTCAAATAAAAAAGGCGAAATTTATTTATCGTTGGTTGAAAAGTTGGGGAAATATTATGATGCTGATATTCTGCAGCAAACCTGCACCTTTGCAAGTGGCTTGCTCATGCACACACTTCGGTGGCGGAAGATTAACGGATACTGTTCGACAAACTCAAGTGAAACCCCGGGAAATATGTGAAACATGGTTTGCCAGTAGTAGGAATACCTTAAGGTATGGCTATGGCGACTTTGAGCCCAAATTTAGGCAAACCTATCTACTGTCGTATCTGTTAGAAACAAATGTGCTTTATTCTGTTTTGCAGGTTAGTTACCAGAGAGCAGTAAGAGAAGAAAAATTGCCGTTTTAATAATTATAACAGAAAATACTACTTATGTTTTCAATATTTGGACCAAAGGTACCCCACCCCATATTACGGTAGACCCGACGTGTATGTTGTGAAACAGGCTATAATAGGCTGTTCATGGTAAAGTGCGCACTTTTGAGGCCCTAGTTACCTGTTCCTATCGGCAATTTTTTAACTTTCCACCTTTTTAAAATAAATATTTCCCTTAAGTTATAAACACTGTGTATATACTATATTTCACCGGACTCAAAATATAACTTCTAAGACTACTATATATATATATATATATATATATATATATCACACACACACACACACACTATTATTCCAAATTACACGGGTTCAAAAAGTGCCCACTTTACCTGTTTTATCTCTCCAGCCTCCCACCAAGCCCTCGGCCGGGCAACTGTCACACTGGAGGAGTCTACAGCTCTCAGTCGCGTGGTCTAGACAAGTTCATGGAGCAGTATGTAAGTGAGCGATGAGTGGGGTAGCTGGCCTCGTGCCGGCGGCTGCAGATAGGCGTGATGCGTGGACCAATCCTCCCGCAGAATGGCGGCGGGTTCGGCGATCGATGGTGGGTGCGGCGGCCTGCTCTGCTCTCTTCAGGTGGTCTCAGGCCGCGTCGCCCCAAGACCTCCAGTGTTTTAGTCTCCTCTTCTCCTCCCCATTTCATTATTTAAATTTCCAGGGAATCATTTCTGGTGTGCACGATACGTTAGTCGATGACGTTTTACAAACTGCCTGGCAGTTGTTTTTCTTGCTTGTCAAGAGATGGCGATCCTGGCAAGTCTGTACAGAACAAATCACGGACCAAGGTCAGTGATTGCAGAGGTATGTCCGTACCGAGGAATTAATTTAAACTTTGGTTGTGTCGGCTTTCGAGGATGAGTCGCGTCGATGTGGTATAGTATAATGACGTTTCGCCATGCATTGCAGCAGGCATAACCGTTAAAATTCAACTGGGAGTGCATTTTTTTTTCACTGTAATCCTACTTGTTAAGTATGCGTTCGAGGTAGGGACGGAACTTGTGTTAGTCTCAGGACCAAGCCCCATACGCCTACAGGGGTAGGAATTCATGCAAGGAGGCTTGCATCGCGGCAGAGGGGGACTGTGCCCATTAATAGGGTATGTAAATATGCAACTAGGAAGAGAGAGGGGAATGCCGGCGTAGACCAGTAAAAACCCTTGCAACAGAATATAGGTTCAACTCATTCATGCATTAATACAAAATGTTATAGGAGAAAGATGGGTGGGAACTATGCTTATTAAGAGGGGGTAAAAAATCTAGTAGATGGGGGGCGAAGTTTCCTCTCATTATTTGGTGCAGATGTAACCGAATGATGCTGGTATCTATAAAGTACAGAATGAGCATAAAAGAATACCCCAACTTTGAAGGTCTATCATATCAAAACCAAACAACCCACAACCTTGATTAACCAATCAAATGAACCTTGAAACCGTGAAGTTTGTTTACCATACATTCATAAATGTTCAATGTGACCACTACGGGCGGCCCGAACGACATCTACGCGATAATCAAACTCGTTCCACACTCATGTCAGCATGTCCGGTGTTACAGTTTGGATGACGTACGTAATTCTCGTTTTGAGGTCGTCAATGTTAGCCAGCAATGGTGGACGAAACACTTGATCCTTTATGTACCCCCATAGAAAAAAACCGCACGGGGTAAGATCCGGGCTTCTTGGGGGTCAGTGATGAAGAAGAGCCTGGTCACCAACTGCTCCTCGACCAATGCAGCGTTGCGGAAACGTCTCGTTCTGATATCGGCGAACAGCTAGGTGCCAATGGGGTGGCGCACCATGAAGGAAACATCAGACCGTCCGTCCCCTTCACATTGACGTGTCGAATGCGAGCTCGTCACCACCACCACCTCTAACAGAAAGTTACGAACGCCATCCAAACCGTAACACCGGACATGCTGATAAGAGCGTGGAACGAGTTTGATTATCGCATAAATGTCGTTCGGGCCTCTCATAGTGGTCACATTGAACATTTATGAATATATGGTAAAAAAAACTTCACGGTTCCAAGGTTCATTTGATTGGTTAATCAAGGTTGTGGGTTGTTTGGTTTTGATATTATAGACCTTCAAAGTTGGGGTATTCTGTTATACTCTCCCTGTACAATTTTACTGAGGAAGACTACAGAGACTGGTAGTTAAAACCACAATCAAAGATCACATTTAAGACTTCAATCAAGAAAATCCCAGATCATTCACTGTAGAATATTTTTCAATAATCAACGAAACCTTGAGCAACATAAGTTTAGAAAAAAGTACCCCGCTTTTTGACAAGCATGGGAACACCAGCTGCCATAAACAGAATTAGGTTGGTTAACATAGGGGTCAATGAACAATGAAAATATTTCTCCTGATTGGCCTACCCAAGAGCCAGTAATAAATGAAGACTCCTTGATTGGCCTACCCAAAAGCCAGTAAAAAATGAAGCCTCCTTGATTGGCCTACCCAAGAGCCAGTGATAAATGATCTTTCGTATTTCTGTCTATTGTCAGTAAGTGTACTGGAACGTGTCTTCTCTTCACAAACGCCATGTGAAGAANGAACGTGTCTTCTCTTCACAAACGCCATGTGAAGAAATTACCTGAGAAAATAAGTAGGGAGGCCGGACCTTGACTTGCAGTGCTGCAAGCCGTGGTGGTGACAGCAGGGTTGACGTAGAGCTTGTAGGTTGTAGGGACTCTTCTACATTCTAAGAGTTTAACCAACCACTTGTTGACAACACTACATTATGTTCTACAGATCTCACGACACTGAAAGACGTCAGTCGGGAGACTGTGGTGGGGAGGAGCTTCACTCCCCCGCTGATACATCTTGGCGTAATAATTTGACCGAAGTCTGGCAGCAAACTAAGATTTTTAAAGCTGCTCAAACGAGTTATGGGAATATGTTCCCGGTCTCGTTACAACACTGCCTACGGGGCATGTAGGAGATCGGCGGCCTTCGCCAACAGCGTTCATATATTTAGGGGTCCCGTGATTTCGAGTTAAAAGGCGTCGAGAATGGCCAGTACCTAATGAATGACTGCCAGGGGGCCTCTGCACAATATGCAGCCACAAAGTCATACCACCTCTAGGACAGAGGTGCGGTCCACTAGGGGCCAGAAACACTCTTGTATTTATAACGGGCACACGTTGTGGTGTGCGTCCAGTAAAGTTGGTAACGGCGGAGGGAAAGTAGTTCCATGTCTCAACGTTAAATTAAAAGTGTTCGGTAAACACTTGTCAACACTACAATTATTTATTTTTATCTCTGATTTTTTAATGCATGTAATTGTAAAAATAATAAAATTTGTAAAATATTTTTTTTATAATAATTTTACAGTTTCCCTTTACTAACGCATGAATATTAATCAGGTTCACGGCATTGTTAATGTTACATATGGCGGAAAGATACACAGTGTGTTTACACTTAGATCTTAAACAGTGCTTTCAAAAGTGCTCATTTCACCGTGAACAACCTATAGTAGTGTTAACGTTTACGGCTTCCAGTTGAATTTCAACTCTGATGCCTGCTGCAATGCATGGCAAAAGGTCGGTTTACAACTTCACTACCTCGACGCGGCTCAACCTCGAAAGTTAAGTAAGATGTCCAGTTGCACACGTGAAACTAGTCTATACTTGTATGCCATCTACTCTGGTACTGAAATTTTAACAAGAAATTATAGGGTTTCGAGTGACTCGTTTTTCATATATCGCAGTTTGTCTAGTTTGCAAAATTCAAGCTTATGACAGACCGCTCTAATGTTTAGTCGCAATCTTATTGGATTGATAAAGTAGTTTCAAATTATTTTATTCAAGAATTCCAATATTGAACTGTACTGTACGTTGTCCACGAACAGAGCACATTTCTGTCGACTGATCGTGGCACGTAGTTCGCTGCGTCGTGGTTACTAAGGATGGTTGTTGGTTGGTTGGTCTGCTTGCATGATGGTATATGTGCATCATAATTTAACGTGAACTAGTATGGCATACAACCTCCCTCGGTTAAGCCATATATTTTGAGATTCGCCCACCTGTGTTCTCCTTACTTAAAATTACAAATTTTGTAGAATTTATTCTTCCTGTCACTGCTTGCCGTATTTATAGTTTGTATTTGAAAAAAAGTTGGTTGTTATTGAAGAATGACTGGGAATAATTAAGGGAAATGCCTATTGTCGTAAGATTTTTATTATTACTGTTACATGGACGCCTGGAGGGCGTATCTGAGTTCGTGAGGGGTGTAGATCTTAATAAGAAAATAAAAGATCTAAGTTTGATTTCTAATTTATTCATACAGCTGTTATTTACAGCATATAATTATCTATCTCCACTCTTAGTCTTTTTATTTCTTAGTGAGCTCAATATTTAACGCCTATTTCAACTCTAATTAACGTCCTTCTCAATGTCGTTGTTTCGTTATAGTCAATTAACTCATATTAGTCATTAACACATGTTCAGTCTGTCTGTTGACATAATTTGTAATGTCGTTCACTCGCGCATATATTCCAGTCTGCCAGCCGCACTCTTCACTGTTTGATACTCCCAGTCGCAGATTTTCCTTCCGATGGTCACTTCTTCCGCTGCTCGTATTCTTATCACTCTGAACACAGTCACCCGTTCACTCAACTCATCCGCCCAGAGGCCCGTTGCACATTTTGGCCTTGACCTGACTTTCCAGTTCGACGTCCCCGAGTAATGCGGACAGAATCTAGGACAGTAAACAACTAGAAAATTCCTCAGATAGACGCAGAAACTCAATACAACCGGGGTCAGCAGCGCGCGCTGCAAAAAGGATTATCTTGTCTGCTCGCTTTCTGTAACTTATTCCTGACAGAGCGCGGGTGTACTGCTCAACAAACTTAACTAAATAGTTCGCGACTGAGAGCTGAAGTCGCCTTTAGTATGACGTGTTTCATGTTGCCGGGCGACCGCGGCAGTGATCTTGTTTCACATCATACCCCTGTCCCTATCACAATCAAACGGAGAAGAACTGTAACATAGTTTCTCTCCACACAATTTCCTCTATTCCGCTGGTGTATGTATTGTTACAAGACGCCAGGGGCATATCAGAGTTCTTGAGAAATGGAAGTCTTCATAAATACAAATAACTAAATTTAATTTCAAATTCATTCACAAGGCTATTATTTACAACATAAAACAATGTATCTCCACGATTACTCTTGTTATTCTCAATGAGCGCAATATTTGTCTATCTCAAGTTTAATTAAAGTCCTTACTACTGTCTCTATTGGTTACAGTCAGTTGATGCGCATCCAGTTTAATAGTCCCGCCCGCTATCTTTCCACTACACTGATGCTCGCAGTTCGCATACTTAATCTCGCTGGTCATTCTCGCCGCTTTACTAGCTCGTAGTTTAGTTGTCTTAGCTCGGAGGGTCGTCGCGGTTTTTGTACTCACAACCCCAATCTAGAATGTTCTCCGCCCCTAGAGTTTCGCCGAGTTGGCCCAGGGCGATGGCTAGAACACTCTTACGATAATTTCAGAAATTTAATCCACCAAAGTACGAGAGCTCACCAGTCTCGACAGGCTTACCTGGGACGCGCGGCGGCAAAATTTTGTTAATATCTGCAGCTCTCCTTGGGTTTTCGCCAGACCTTGACACACTGGTTTCCTTGCTCGGACGGGATGGAACAGGGCAAGGGAAGCGATTTAAGGCAGCAAGCATGTAACAGTTTATTGTCATGTGCGGTTTCGCTGTTCATGTTATCTGTGGTTACAGACAACATGTCGTTAGAAAAGTCTTCAGTTTGCGTGTGTTACTCTTGTACTTATTTCGTCCTGTCTTCACGACCTGGAAACTTCAAAGTCGGTAAGAATGTGTGATGGAAGGGGTAGAGGACATTTGTTTGACATATTTTCAGGGGTCTTGTTTGTTCGTCGTGCAGTAGTCGACAGCTGTGATGCTGAAGGGTGGTCCCGATCATAGTGTCCCCCTCCGAAATCAGAAAATTTCTGAGAACCATTCGACACGAGTAATGAAGAAAAACACCACCTTCAAGTATTTTTACACGCATTTCGTATTCACAAACTTAACAATGCTTCATAAGAACACTGTTCAGCATCATGTACAGCAAGTAGCTAGACACCGTATACAGCTACAGTTGTCACAATAACTTTTGTGTCTGCTGTACTTTGTCCAGTGTTTGTTGTACTTGTCCAGTGTCTCTCGTACCGTGCACATCGCGTGATTTCATAGCGTAAACCACATGGTCCTGTACTTGCCCTTTGCATTGGTCACCTAGTGGGATGTAGATATTTGTCAAAAATTCCTTAAAACAGAAAACAATTACGCAATCTTAAACTTCCACGACACAAACTCTCAAAGAGCACAAAGCTTTCAGTAAATTCGTAGCCATACACGCTTCCGTCTTAAGTTGTCTTGTAGGACATGTAGTGCGCACGCAAATAAGAACGACACAGGTGAGGCACAGTTTCCGGTAGGCATCACTTCCCGTACATAGCTGTCGGCAACTGTTCATTTCGTGAAAAAGAGGACATCCATCACAGCACCAGTCTTCAGAGTGCCCACTAATGTCTCGACACTCGATACTGAGAGCGATCTTGGTTAACATACACACCGATACGTCGTCCGAATTCTCCCAGGCGCGAAAAGACTTGCAACTGAAATTTTGTTCACGCAGATAGCTAGAAAAGTCGGGGAATTTTGTATTTCTGGAGATGTATGGGGAATACCGTGGAAATTCGTGAGACGGCCGGGATATTGAGATCAAATTGTTACAATTTATATAGTAATGAAATAAGTATTTAATTATGGCACTTCTGCTGCATGCCGTCTTGTGAATTGTACTTTGTATTTTATTTTATTCTACTTTGGTGGGAAGATTTAAAGCTTGGGGTAATTTTTTTTGCATTATAATACATATTTCCTTGCCTTAATTTTATTTCTTGTGTTGATACAGCAATTATTGACATAGTTGAAAACCGTTTTCGCAAATAAAATATGAACTGAAGTAATTCTTCGAAGACTTAATGTGTTTGTTGATCAGGGAAAAGTAACAGGAGACGTAACAGGAGACGTAAAAGCCAGAGAAATTTCAGGCGATTTGGTCATATACGGTTAGCTACCCTGACACTGTTTACTTAGCTCTACAACTACATTTAGGATGCATCGCTTATTTGCGTTCTTTTTTTAAAAATATATTTAACAACAAATCAGGTGTCGGAAAACACGATTCTTTTAAATGCCAGGTTATGGCGACACGAAAAAAAATCTTTCAAATTAGATTTGAAGTACTTTAGGAAAAAATATAAACGTGGACTGGACTCATCTCTGAAATATAAACTTATTGCCTAAAATGTTTTCATTTTGTTGTAATAACACACCGAACGAAATTCCATCAAACTTGCACCTATTTAGAACCTTCGGAATATGTGAATAATGCACAGGTTTGATTAAAATTTGACAGGTTTGGAGCGTATGCAGTACTACAAAATTATTGTATTCTGACCTTCCTACGCGAAACTTTGATTTTGGGCTCATTTGGCTTTTCAGGGTCGGTGTAAATTAAAATTATACATGCCAAAAAAGCCTGCGAAAAGTGGCCTGAAAGTAATGATACTAGTTGAAGAAAATACTTTTTCAACGGCTACTTTTACACAGGAAAGAATTCAGATGAGACTGGACTAACTGCCGAAGAAAGAAAATCAGTCCCAATCCAAGCTGTAATCTGATTGACCAAACCAATTGAAAATTCGCACAGGAATGTGACGGCAGATAACGGGTTTTGTTGATCGAGGTAGCGAGAGAACTGGCTAAAAGGAACCTTACCTACGCAGGGACAGTTCGTACAAGTAAAGCTAAAGTTCCACTAGAATTTTACTACCAAAAGAGTGGTTGAATTTTGTGAGTACGGTTTCAGCAAGTGCTTTTTAAAATTGTGCGGCAATGCGACAGTGCGACAACCCTCTCAAGAGGCGAGCCAGCAGATGATGGCGATGCGGTAGTGCGATAGAACTTGTTCTAACGAACATGCGACAAGGAAGAGAAGAATAAAAATAGCGTATATTTGTGGTGAGCATTCGAATGTAAGCTCATTGTTTGCTATTTAAACAGTCAAATACATATACGTAGGAGCCTTCGCAGTTAAATACTAGTAGCCAATACTGTTAGTTGGGAACATTTAAAGATGTACATATAGCCGATAATTATTCCAGTTTGTTTAGCTAATTAAAGAGTTGTTGTTTCTTTCGTTTGTACCCATATATAACGAAACCTTTGTAAACTAAAAATATTATTTAAATAAACAAATATTAAAAGCTTGCTTAATCATACCGCGTTTCACTCATTTTCGTTTCCACTGCTATATATGGCAATAACGCAACATCTCGCTATTGTAAAATCGACGGCCTACAGGCAGTGTGCGACGGTCGCAGTGTGTCGCCGTCCACTACCTGTCGCTTAACTGTAAAAGCCTCTACTTGTGTGTTTTCCAGCCAGTACTTTACATATGAATTAGGCATAAAGTTTAGTTGTTGAAATTTGTACGCGGGAACGATTCGTCTTATCAGTTATGCATTATTACTCCTCGTGTAGGGAAATCACTTTCCTGAAAGGGAAATAATTTTTCTTGCATGAACCAGGGGGGGAAATTGACGTGGGTTGGGGAGGGGGGACATTCCCTACTACACTGCGTATGCCCATGATTTTACTCTTAATGCAGGGCTTGTTTTAGTACACATATACGTTAGTGTTATAAATTTTCAATTGCAAGGGATAATGATTACCGCACCATGACATCCATTTTATTTTGTAAGGAACGGTACAACATTTAGAAAACAAAGGTACGAACAAACCTCCGGTCTTTGTCGTAGGCACGCTACTAAAATTTATTTTTGCTAGCTAGAACATAGTCGGTCGAGGAACACATGCGTCAAAACGTTGAGAAAAAGCAAAATGGTGTTTTGTATTTAGGGGGCTGGCGCCTTGACCCCGTTACAGGCGGAACAATAGCGCAGCGGGATTTCTGCTGTGCTGAGGAATGTAAATATAGCTGGACGAAGGCAAGCGAGTGACTGGGCTCGGTTCCTGCCCTAGCTCGTCGGCGTCGTGGTTACACGATCAGACACGGAAAACACCAGTTCGTAATGAGCGGGAAGAAGGGACATCAACGAAATCACCTTTACAATATTTGAGCTAACCGCGGAAATTGTGTTGCCAACAAGCTACGTGAAGAAGCTTTCGAATAAAGTTTCTTGTATACTTTCGAATGGAATTGGTGTACAGGTACAACAATTTTACTTTGTCATTTGATTTTATCCATAATATGAGTGATTAGCTGGTTGCCAGTTTTGCAGTTTAATAATATTTGTTATCCACCACAGAATTAGTTTCATGCTCGGCTCTTGCTTGAGCATTTTTATTCCTGTATTTTTCACCCTTTTAATTTGTTGTGTTTATGTACCGACATAATACTTCGACTGCAGCAGTTTGTGAATTTCTTGTGTAACACCAACTTTAGTAAACTGACTATCGATGGAAATTGCGGTGGGGCGTCATCGTGTAAACGTAGCCATGCATCTTCTTCTCCTTCCTTAGTGATGGGTATTTGAAAATACATCGTTTCTATCACTGAATGCTCGCGTTTTCGTCTACGTTGCCAGTTCATCATGAGTGTTTCCGAAAGAAAAAAGTTCCAAAACTTTTCGCTTTACGCCTCCCACAAAAACAAAACTAAACAGAATTTTCAAAATTATAAACTAACAGTGACAATCGCAGTTTCCATTAAAACGTGATATTATTTGGTTCTCCTTGCATATTTTTATAACTGGGTTGTATACTCATTATGAAACTGAAGGCTTTACCCCTATTGGCTGTTTAGAGTAAAGTAAGCATTTTCAATGCCCAAGTTACTTTTTGCTTTCGGCAATTTTAAAATCCTTTTAACCACCTTTTTAAAATAAATATTGTCATGTATGTAATACACAGGGTGCGTATGTTACACCGCACTGGGGCGTTATCGTCCAAGGCTAAAATAAAATATATTTGACTATTATTCCAAATGAGAGGGCTTTCATAAGTACTCACTTTACTGTGAACAGCCTATACCAGAACAACATTTGCCCATTTTCAAATCCCGCGCACGAGTTTGAGCGAACAGCTTGTTGACAGGGTGAAGGGGAAATGTGGTCTGGTGATCTGTGCGTGGGGTGTTGGGCGGTGACGTGTGGCAGCACTGGCCGTCCTCGGACAATATGGCTGGGCGAAGGAAGGCTGGCGGGCGGGCAAGATGGCGGCACTGTACATCCGGCACGGGGATTCTTGACGCTCCTCGCATGTGCGGCGGTAGAGACGCCAGCCTCCATTTCCTCCCCGCGGCATTGCTGGAATGCGGCCTCTCCCATCTTGCTTTGTGGCGCGCGGGCTTCATTCATCCCGGCCCTGCTGCCTGCGGTCCCCTTGTCCGCGGACCAATGGATTCCTTCTCTCCCAGGGGCTCCCGTTAGGGCCCTACCTGCCTTGCGCAGTCGGCCTTCAACTTAGCCGGTTTCTGGACCCCTAGTAAAATATTGTGTGTGTAATAAGTTTTTGCGATAAAGTGAGCACTTTTGGAAGCCTCTCGTTTGGAATAATAGTCTATATATTCATTTATTTTAGTCTTTAACTTCACAGTGCGGTGAAATACGCACTGTTTTGTTTACGTGACAATATTTATTTAAAAGAAGGTGGTTAAAGAATAGAAAACTGCTGGAATGTAAAAGTAACGAGGGCTTAAAAGTGCTCACTTTGCCGTGAACAATCCTATATACGCGTCTCTTAGTAATACGTATTCCAATTAGTTAATTTTTTTTTCTAGGAGAGGTACAAAAACAGTTACTTATAGCCGCCAAATTTTACTTTTATTCTTCAAAGCAGAGAAAATACAGAAAATTCAGTTGTAAACTCAGCGTTACACGATATAACAAGAGCGTAATAATTATTTTTGTCCTGTCTCTTTAACGAAAACAGTTGTAAATGTTCTACCTGATAGTCCCCCCCCCCAACCTAGATCGCTTTATTCATTCGTGCCAGGAGAAACGGTGAAATTATTAGCAAAGTAAATGATTTACAAAGTTGATAATTCTTACACTTGCATGCATTGTGAAAAAAAAAATACAAAACAAAAAAAAAAGTCATTACAGTATTCACAAGAGTTTACTTAAATATTATAATTAGGGGCACTTGTGTTTCTCGAAAAGATTTTAGTAAAAGTTATGTTCCAGAACACTATTTAGTTCAGAACCACTTTCGTGATTGGATCATTTGAATAATTGTTATGCGTCTTACTGCGTGCCTACGTATCGCGTGCGGTCAGTGTTTGAGAAACTTAATTCTGATTGGCTCACTCATGCAATACACTCTCTTCGCAAAAGACGAGCATTCAATAGCCAAAGGAAGGCTGCAAGTGCGCTCATAGGATATTGAAGTCTAGGTTAGCCTCCGCTTAATTTATTTCGCGAAAAACAGGTGGCACTACTTATAATTCAACGTTAAGGCATGGAACTACGTTTCCTCCATCTTATCCAACTGACTGGGGCATACAGGTAGCCCCTACCTGTATATTATATATTTCCAAGGTTGATTTCAAAAGTACTCAGTTAACCACCAACAGATACGTGTGTGTGTGTGTGTATATATATATATATATATATATATATATATATATATATATATAGAGAGAGAGAGAG
>NQII01000642.1:399523-570176 GCA_002778355.1 Clitarchus hookeri
CCTCCCTCCCTTATCTAGTGTTGTTTTCAGTCCAAGAGGGGTTTCACACTCCCGAGCTAACTGGCCACCTGTCTGCCACCGCCCTGCGTGGTTGTGTGCACTTACTGTGTTCAGTGTTTAATTTTCATATGTGATTTTTTTTCTAGTAAGTTGGTATTATCTCAGCAAGCAAGTGCGGAATTGTGTCATTCCTTTGTTACTTCACGCTATTATGGGTTGAAAAAACTTGCAAGAATTTGTTCTGCTAAAATGTGTTGGCGTGTTGATATTGTATCGACATACTATTGTGTTTTTATTGTCTTTAAAGTTTATCGTGACGTGCGACAAGGATCTATGGAGCGATATTTTCAGTTTCTCCTTTGTCTTGAGAGTGAATTTGAGCGTAGTTAGTGGCGGTATGCATGACGTAGCAGGTAGCATGGTAACAAAGCAGTAGACTCGCGGTGCGATGTGCTGGATGTAGGCACGTGCGCCTGTTAGTCTCTGGTGCCGCTGTGCGCTATAACTAGTGGGTGAGGGGCAAGGCTGCTCGTCCCGGCCGGATGTCGGGAGACATTACTGGCGCTGCGCTGCGGCCGGTTGGGTCGTTGACTTCGTTAGTGCGTCCGCCACTGTCTCCCTCCCCTCCACACCGCTTCTTTAACTACTTAGCCCCGCGTCTTTCGTCGGCGCAGAAATGTGCCCTCTAGTAAACAATATTGAACGTCTCAAGGTCACATCCGGCAGTAAGGAAGCATTGTCACAGCAATAAAAAAAATAGCATTAACATTTTTTAAAAGCGACAATGCTGTATTAAACCCGATAGTCACTGCTTAATATTATGAGGAACAGGACACACGCGAAGTGTATGCTTTTTTACATCACCGTCGCAAAGATTCGTTAGTCGGACGTGACCTTGATGCGCTTAATATTATTTACTAAGGATTCCCATTACTGGCCAATGATCTTCCCTGCGGAAAACCGACTCGTAAACCGGGGTAATGGTTTAGGTTATGATGCGCCCTGTAATTCATAAATTTTTTACTTCCGTTTCAAAACTAGTATCCACTGCTTTGATGTTTTGTCACAATTATCGCGATTACACCTAACCAGTAAAAGTGCGAAATTGTAAGAGCATTTAATATGTAAACAATGTTCTCATTCTCACAATTCTATGCATTAAAATATATATATTAAACGTCACGATATGGAACTACTTTCGCTCCCGCCTAACCCACTTCATAGTGTTGCTCGCCAGTCACCGTGTCTCCGTTAAAATGCATTCAGGTAAAGCAGTGGCATTCTTCATAGGTTGATCCGATCGTGAACGGCCTTTACCTTATACAGTATTAGGGTAGATTGGAACTTGATATATTTATTAGAGCCGTCTCTAGTCGCGCACACCTGCCGCGGGTACTAAGCGTTGACTGGTGAGTGGACTAGTTGTTCGTTCTTTCAAAAGTGTCCGNTGGGCGGTGGGTGACTGCGCAGTTGTAACCACGTGCCGCTGTGACGTGTAGAGCGTCCGCTTGGCGCCAACTCTAACTCCGCCGCACACAATGAACAGCGCCAGTTGTCGGCCGGCGTACACATTCCGTTCGCACGTTTGCTTTGCTCTATAAGCCGCGCTACAATCTTAATTATGGTATATTCGCGGTTTATTCAAACTTTTTAGTAGAAATTTAAAAAATAACCTTATTTATGACTTGTTTGGTTCTGTCCTAACTATATCACGTGTTACAAAGTTTTATACACATGTTAACATAACAGTATCTTATTCTCACTTAGAATATAAGTAAGTTATATTTATCTAAGTTATTACATATAATTTAAAATCAATATTAATAAAAACGGAGAATAAAGTTGTGTTGGTGACGCCCAGTAAGAAGTAGTTCTTACGCATAATATTACACTGAGTGCGCACGAATCCGGTGCATTGTCTTTGTGTAGTTTTCTATATTTGGTTAAACTTTGTTGGCATTAGGCGGAGGAATATCCTGGAAATAGAACTTTAACAAGGTTTCAGAAAAGTTGGAAATAACCGCGAACAGCCATACCATACAATCTGTACAATGGTGCTTGCGCGATACCCATAACCATTGTCTACGTACGGTTGCATAGCAAGTCGCCGATCTTTTTGATTTTTTTTTTTGCAAGAACCTATGCACAGCCGCTTAAAAACCCACTCTTACTACTACACACGTCAAATTCATATTCACAACTCTACATTTCCGGTCACGAAGCTAAATATAAATTTAACTCCAAAGTATTATGTTTATTTTTCTTTGTGTCGATTTCTTTAGCACGTTCTTTGTGAAAATTGGACCTACATAACTAACATAATTCGTAAAAAAAAGTTCCAATATGGACGTAAAAACCTATTGAACAAAAGAAAAAAAATTTTTGGTTTTATGTCAATTTTAGCTGAGGAATTTTATGTCGGTGATTATGGTTATCTCGATCGTAGCAGTATCACTGGCCCAGCAGTTTTTAAACGCATTTTGGTAACCGTTTATCCCGACGTTCTGGTTGTGTTGTTAAAGTCGTGCAAGACTGAATACAACTTCGCCATATTTTTTAATGAAAATTTTGCTGTTTTATCCTCCCGAAATTCTCTCAGATTCTTTAACGGGAATATTGGAATGTATTATTAACTGACGCGGTAATGCATGATTGCAACCAGGACCGCTACGTATATGGTGTAAATTTCTACATAGTTAATTGCAACGCCTTTGTAGGCTGTTAGTGGACAGCGTCCTGCCAAGCATTCCTGTGAACAGTTGTCCAGCCCGGAGGGAGGCATGGGAAACGTAGTGGTGGCAGTGGATTTCGTTATCTTAGAGGGGAAGGACGCAAATGGCTGCGCCGCGACGCGCGTAGCCGCCAGCTGGCGAGATAACGGCTTTGTTTTCGGCGAAGGAACGGCGCGAAGGTGCACGCTCTGCCGCTCCGTGGCTTGACCTTGATCGTGGAGGCTACACGCATGCCAGCCCGGCGACACGGCCTCCTTCCATTCATCTCAGCCGTCACCCGCCTGCCTGGCGTGTCACACTGTCTGCCACGTGATGGTTCCGCCACTTCCGGTTCGCAGCCGCCATTTACCCCACTTCCCTGCGCACTTTGAATTTGATTTTATACACTCTCGCAATATATACTACGATACTTTATATAGGCTGTTCATGGTTAAGTGAACACTTTTGAGACCCCAGTTACTTTTCTCTCAGCCATTTATTATTCTATAACAATTTTTTTTAAAATAAATATTGTCATGTATGAAACAAACACTGTATACAATCCACGGCACTCAGAAGTTTACGTCTAAGGTGCTAAAATAAAAATATTTGACTATTATTACAAATGTGAGGTTTTTCAAAAGTACTCACTCTACAGGGTATATAGCCTATGGATATATGAATTTGAGTTGGAGATCCCTTCAGGAAAGCTCAGCGTCTAAATTCAACTTTGGTAGATGATTTAGACATTTACACGTAGTATTTGTATACAGCCCATTCCATTATGTGGTACAGCACTAATTTTGTTTAGACATTTAGAAGTAGTCCTATTTGCCACTTGTCTGGAAAACTGAAAGGTCATGTTATTTTGTACACTATAGTTAAATGTATTGAGCATTTTGTGATGCTGTTCAATAAAAAATAATCGTTGACCTATGAAAAAATGTGCATCCAATGCAATGGTTCCCAGTAGGTGGTACAATTAATATGAGCTTTTATATTTTAAAAATTTTCTGTCAATTTGTTTATTGCCCTTAACGATATTTCAAACAATTTTCTATTATCTCCTCGGTCCCATGGATCTACTGTTTAAAAGAAACAAATGTCAAACCCTTAAAGTTATTTTACTTTCGTAATGAGAACTACAGAGAATTCAAATGAGTTTTTGCAGTCTTTTCCAACTAGCTTTTGTAGCATATATCACCGGTTACATTTTACTTTCACATTTATAGTCTATTTGATATTTTTTTACACTTTTCGAATCAAACTGTTAAAAAAATTCCATGTATAATTTGCTTGGTTGTATTAAATTTAATTTTTTATGTTTTTAACACTTGGCTGCCACCATAATATATGGATGATGTAACTGAGTCACGTGAATAAATACGATGCACATGGCCAGAATCAAAATACAGCTGTGCATTATAGTGATGCACATGGCGGTCAAAGTGTTAATATTAGTAAAAAAAAATGATGTTGGTAGTGCCTGGAAAAAAATAGTTCTTATGCAAAATGTTATTATACTGAGTACTTACGAATGCAGTTCATTGTTCCTTTGCTGTAATTTTCTAGCTTTTTTAAGCTTTGTTTGCATCAGGCATAGGAATAGTTCAGAAATGTTGGAAGTAAACGTGTGACCATATCACCTGTTACTGCTGATGAGTACTGAAATCACATACTTTTTCAGGGTTCATTAACTGTAAGGGAACAGTTATCAGTAACCTGTCTGCATGCAATCAGTTATGGAGAGTTCTTTGGAATTACTTTTATGTACTTATGCACACAGCCTAATCATTTTTTTTCTTGCAGCTGGAACTTTTTTTGTTAAATAAACACAAATGTTTGTCATAATTTTTACACAATGCTGTTTTTGAAATAGTTAAAAATATTTGGGTATTGTTATTTACTATTTATTCTTATTCAGTAATTTCGTTCTCTTTCTCAAAACAAAATAAAATGTCTTTTTTTGTTGGAAACATGAATAAATGCTATTAAGTTATTTAGTAAAACCTTTATCATCTTATAACCTAGAAATTTATTTAAATTAAGCTACATAAATAAGTTTAGCCAATTTTTGTAAGTTACAGTTTCTTAAGTTTTTGCTGCCAAATTGTAGTTTTATGTTCTGTGCAATAATCATGCTGGTGAATTTTTTCTTTCCTTATATTTTATACACTATCAACTTTCTTATATTCACACATGTACTGTATACAAGGAATCAGTTTTTTATTGAATTAGAGAATATTAGCCATTTATATAAAAATCTCATTAACTCAAGCTCTTCAAATGCATTACTGAGGGGAACTTCACTGCATGCATACTTTGTTTGAAATATTGTATTACATTTGAAAATAACTGATATTTGTGATGAAATTGTACAAAAGGTAGCGAAAAATATACTGGAATAACTGTAAAAAATGATAAAATCATGGAAATATTTTCACCAATAACAGCTGTGTCCTTTTAGACTGGTGTCATAAATGGCAACCAGGTAATTTCGCTCTGTTATGTTAAATGGGAGGGGTCATACTAGGCAGTTTTTGTCTCTTCTGTCACCGACTGGTCACTGAAAGCACTTTTGGAGTGTGGCGACTGTGTCACTACATGTATGTTCAGGTGCAGCCGGTCGTGTTAGTGACCTGATTGCAAGCATCCAGCCATAACTATACTTGGGAAGTTATCTCGTGAAAATGTTAGACATAGAGCTGTTTGTTTTAGCATTAATGTTCAGTGAATATCTGGTAAATGTCCTGCTTTTAGTAGACTTTCCGAAGGAAAGATATATCTGATTTTTCTGGTCTCTGTGTATATGTGCAANCACACACACACACTCACACTTTTGAACCCGTGAACTGAATTTCACCAAATCAGGTACATATGTAGTGTGTAATAAGTAGAGATAAGAAAATTTCGCAAATTCATTTCATGGCAAGATAGACGTCCAACACGTGTACATAGGGTTGCCACCCGTACTTTATAATAAAGTATTGTACTCTATTTCGGTTAACGTGCTTTATACTTTATGAGGACAATAAAGTAGGTGAAAATACTTTATTTTACCTATTTCGACGTTTGAAGGTTTTATTTAATTGTTTACGAAAAAAAACAAAAAGGTAAAGCGAATATTGCGTGGAACGCATCGCGTCGATAAAATTAAATGCAAAGCAGCACTGTCGCTTTTGAACATAACCTAAAATGTCAATGTCAAATAACATTATCATGTCAACTTGTCCACTTGTGTGTGTAACTTGTGTTGCTGTTGGTTTTGGAAAATTTCGAAGTTAAATTATTGTTTTCCGTTTTCGCTTGGTGTGATACATTGTGTGTGATAATTCTTCAGTTATGGATGCAGATAATTGTATCTCTCTAAGTACACCTAAAAAACGATTACTGGAATCGGATCATACAAAGCAAACAAAACGAAGGCAAAAGTACAAAAGCCTCTTGGAAAAAGAACATGGTGCTTGGTTATCCAATGACCCTCAAAACATAGATTGTAAAGACGCCGTGAAAACGTTCTTTGACTATAAATATTTGTTAGATGTTGCCAGAAGCAACAAAAAATATATAGGGGGAAAAAATAGTAGGCTAAATAAATAATACTCTATTTTAAGATGATGTACTTTTTTTTTTACCTTAGAAAGGAAATATACTCTATTTGCTTGAAAAAAAGGTGGCAACCCTACGTGGACACCAAGTCACCTTTGCTGTTGGATTACAGTTCATTACACACACCCTGGACCACTCAAAGCCAATAGCATACTTCCAGGTGTGGAGTAACACTGACTACTCTCTTGGGCAGCAGCCAATGAATAAACTTCTGAGGCTCAATAATACACAGGACTGGAGTCTAGCCAACAGGTCATTGAACTCACAAAATTTTCCTATTCCTAGTAATAAGGGCATCCGACTTTCAGTCTTGGGGGGAAGAAGTCAATTCATATTGATTCCTACCAAATTTTGCAAATGGGTGTTAACATGGTAGGCCATATAAACTCATGTGTGTTCGGATCAGTCACTTATATAAAAACATTTTTACTTTGTATGATGACTGTGCATGTGTGTACACATCAAATAAGCTCTTGTGTTCACCATTTTGGAAGATAGCGCCACATAAAAAGTTAAGCTGACTCTGTAAACAATTAACTGATTCCCACCAAATTCAGGCAACAATGGACTCTTTTGTGAACCAACTAAATTTGTATTACTTGATGGGGAGGGGGGCTTATCTCATTTGTCTCAGCATAAATGGAACCAAACTTTATATGCTGGCAGTGTCTTTGAAAAACATCAAATGTGCTTATACATAACCTTTTTATCCATTATTTACGTAGATAGAATCTCATAGAAAAGTGGAGCTTATATGCTATATATCGGGGACCAATCAACAGATTCTTACTAAATTTTGCATGTAATTACTGCTACGGTGGATCATGCAACTTAATGTTTTAGGTAGGTTGGGCATTTTTTTAATGGCAGCGGTATAAATAATTTAGGTTGGTATGTTTTATTAATTAAATTTGACAAACATAAAGTAAATTTTGTATGCTGACAGCATCCCTTAAAAACATCAAAAATGCCTATTATGATTTTGATATTTTGTTGAAATTTATCCTCAACAAGTTGTTGATGATTTATGTAATGGACAATATATAAAGGAGGTGTAGTTAACATTAAGGTTGCACAATATTTTCTCAATATAAATATGATTGAATATGAACAGGGGGAGAATAATATACTGAAATATTAAATTACATGATTTTATAAAGATTTAACCAGCCACGTTCTGAGTAAAGCCTAATTGGAGAGTCCCCACCTTGTTAATGGTTCCGGAGGCTGATTAAGTTGGCGTAAGTCTACTGGCGGACACACCCATCTTCAGTGGTCTTCTCGTTCCAATGGCCCGTCGATAAAAGACACCGCCCAGGGACTACACTGTCCTATATCGGCTGCGTTTTCCCAGTTGACTGGCCGGTAGAGGGGGTTTCTGTGGATTGCGATTTCATAACTAATTACAGTGATCACGACCCGTGTCCTGGATAAATAAGTGAAGGTGTGATCAGGCAGGCCGCTCAGCTAAGGGCGTGTTGGGTTAGTAAATATAACATTTATGCTTTTATTCTGGGCCTATCAACTATCACAAACTTTCCCCACACAAGTAGTGCAATAGTAAGCCGTACACTTTTATTATATGGAAGATCAAACAAGTGTAAAGTTAAGTTAACTACGCCAAAATATGTGTTTAAATGTATTTAATTTTTTTATCGGTACAAACAACATAGTACTCATCACATTTTCTTCTTTCGGTGAGGTTAGAACTTTACAGGTTATAATAATTTGAATGTTATTTCCGTACGAACAAAATTTTCTATTGGTCCATTAAAACAAAACGTATGTAATTGTAATTTATAGTATAGTAAAAAGTGCTGCAAAACAATGCCTTGGAAGATATTAAACAAATATCTCTCCCAACCCCATCCACTGGCAATAAAATGGAGCCCCAACAGTGTAATTTGGCCATTACAAAAATTAAGTAAGCTGGAATTGTAACATACATTGATCATAGCATGTGTTTACACACTTTTTCTACATAGATAGAACAGCTGTGGTGGAAGGATACATGGTTGCCACGCTAAATTTCTAGAACTGTCAAGATTTAGCGAATTTATATGAAATTGAGTATAGTTTTGCTTTATATATTTGACCAAATTCAAACTTACTTTGTATGCTAACAGCATTTGTTGGAAGCATCGTATACGTACATATACATACACTTTGTTTTAAGCCATTTTATACAATTGTGCCAAATGAGAAAATACAGATTTTACACTATATCTAGAGGACTGATCAGCCTATTTCCACAAAATTCTAACCCGAGTAATGCTATGGTAGGTCGTATACCCTTAAATGATTCACGGGACTCACACTTATTTTCAAAATGAGGGCCCAGCAAATATTTCAGTGTAGTAATCCCTATTTACCAAAACATTTGTCTGGTTACAACCGAAAATGATGCTCCAAATCCTGTAATGCAGTTGGTTGCACGTCACGCAGTAAGAGTGATTCTGGGTTTGAGTTTTGGGTAAGGTACATGTGTGTTTGTAAATCTCATTAGTGTTGCACATGTTTATGCTTCCATCTCTAATGATGTCACTGTTGAGATGCCATGGCCTACTTACTATATAAAATTTTAAGAAGTTCATCAAAATGATTTTAATCCACAAGGAAGAAAGCAAACTCATTAAATTTATTGGTAATTCCTTGTTTTCATTGTCTATAACTGCAAAACTGTCGTTGAAATATGTATTCATTTATCGGTACCATCACTGAATATACTAAAAATGTGTGAACTGCCTACTTCTAGCAAGCAGCATGGGACCAAGTCACAATGACCTGTTCAGTAGTAGGACACTTGACTTTATATATAATTTGTGATCATACATAATTTTTGGTTAAGTAAAGTGATATAAAATTGCATTGCAACTGTCAAATTACTATACAAATGGTTAAAATGAAAATACATGCTGATGCACAGTAATAGCACAATACACTGATAAAGAATTACTGTGCTTATATGTTGAAACATTTTTTAACAATCACAGCTACCCCCTTATTTGTAAGGTATTTTCTTGTAAAGTAGAATGACTTATTTTTACTCTGTATGTTATTAAATTCTACCTATTGTTTTCCAAAGACTGGCCAAAATTCTGGCACTCGAAGCATTTACTGGTGTGTTGGATAGGAAATTGTGTGCACAGTTATCAAAATAACTGCATTTCATTTTGAAATTGATTTTTTTAAATGTATAAATATCAAAATATTTTTGATGTAATTCACAGTGCAGGATACATTTTCAGAAAATGTCTCCTTATGTAGTTAATAGAATTTTTGTTGATTAACGGCCCTATAATTTTTTTTAAACTTTTTTTTTTAATTGAAAATTTTTTTGAGCACAGCGCAAAATACAGAAAAATGGTTATTTCTAAAATGGTTTAATTTTGACAACAGCAAAATTTATTTTATTGAATTTGATTAAAACGTACAGTATATTTTGCTTTATTATTGTTGCACTTATCTGTATGGCTTTACGTAATTTTAGTTAATATTTTTCTTGAATTTTTGAAATTTTTATTGTAGTATGAGCTGTTGATGAGTGTAGTAGGGCTGTAACATGAGCTACTCAATTAGTACACATGTGAGTGCAGTAATTAGAGTATGCTATTTAACCATACCGGAAACAAATCAGCATTTAACATTTATTGTATCATTTGTGTATACTTGGTCCTATGATACGCTAGTTTGACTCATAGTATTTTTTGTTTTTATTTTTATAAATTGACTTTAAAATAAAGTGCTATAATGGAAAGAATATATTGAGAAATTATGATCATTAGGTAGATCCTACCACTTGTCAACTTTTGTGGCTTGATTGGCAGGGTGTGTCCCAATCTGTTTATTTTTTTTGGAGGTTTTTTTAGATATCTGATCAAAATTTAGAAATTGAAATATGCACAAGTTTTTTAGTCAGTAATTTTATTTTCAGATGTTTTCAATACTGTTTGATGAATTATAAGTGGAATTTTGGTATATGCAGATGGTTTTTGTAGCATTAAAAATGGTTCATTATTAAATTTCTTCCACTGTAATGCTGGTAATTATGAGACCTCTATGTCAGAAAATCGTGTGCCTAAGCTCCTGCCTATCATTTGTAGACTGATACTATATCTTATTCACACACATTTTGAATGTTAATTATTTCTTGTGTGACTTTATTTTCATAGAGCTAACCTGTCAGAAAATTGGATTGTGTTATGAATTAAATGGTAAGCTGAAGAACACACTCATTAAATATGTCAAAATTCATGTCTTATGAACAGAAATTGATGTTGAAGTTTGTTAAAAGTAAGAATGAATATTAAACGTAGATATTTGAAATACCAAAATAGAAACTGCTAAAAAAAAGTTTGCATCAGAGATTTATTGTACCAAAAATACTTGAACATCACATTTTCTCTTTACACAAGCATTTTGCAAATGCATTATTACAAAAAGAACACAAATAGGGTCCACAACAGTCTGAAGGACATCTCTGATGTACTGCCGAATTGTCATTGTGCCCTCAATATGAACTAAAGGTGTTCGACGTCAGAGTGTGATTCCTGCCCAAACCAAAATCCCTCCATCTCAGTATGCATGGAAGTCTTGCACAGCACGGCACCTTGCCTGTGCACCTCGTCTTCTCCACGCCCTCAACATTCTGGAATGTGGCCTAAAACAAATCCTTGTCGCATCAGTGAACAGAATGTGGGACCATTTTTCAGCTGTCCACTCGTGATGATCCTGTGTCCATTGCAAACGGTCAGCTGATGTTTGTTGCAATAAGAGCATCTCATGGGTCTCCTATCATGTAGGCTTCCCTCTCGTAGATGATTGCGCCTGGTCAGACAGTTTAACACCAGAAACTGCTCGGAGACAATCTTGTATCTCCCATGCTGTTGAGGTATTGTTCTGGTATGCATTAATTCTCACAAAGGGATCCTGAGCAGGTGTTTAGAACCTCGGGCGACCAGATCGTGGTCAATCATTAACAGTACCAGTGTCTATGTATTGCCTTCAGATGCAACACACAGATTTGCAGCAGTCGTACGTTGTATACCACTACTTAGTACGAGAGAAATTAACCTAGCAGTAGGAACTTTGTTATTGTGTGCAGTGGCATGACCCAATCACTTCTGCATACATGGACTCTCCGACAGTCTCCACATCGCTGAATGAAAGGTAACAGACATTAGTCTGTCACAGATACAGCACCAAAGGTGGACTAAAGTCAAGTGGGACACATAATACATTTCAATAAAAGCGCTAGAAAATTATGCAAAGATTATTCTGGAAATACTTTGTAGTTGGAACATTCGTGACTTTTCGTTTGATGCGAAACTTTTTTTAAGCAGTTTATTAATTTCATATTATTCTCAACTTTTAGACATGAAAACATATACAAGGGGAGCTTACCGTAACAAAATGTGTTTGTTTAGTTTAAAGTGTGTTTGGTACTTTGAATTAACATACAGAATTCACTCTATAATTAACTTCGAGGTTGGTATCTGTAGCATGGAAGATGGTGTTCGGTTACGTCTTGAACATTACTGCTGTGTCTTTGGTGCTTTACGTAATTGTATATTTTCTCCAAAACATCAAATGAATATGTTATGAAGTTATTTGATAAAGGACATGCAAATGCAGCCTTTTAGAAAAAATGTATTTCATGTGTGTGTGCTAAGTCCAGCATTGTTGTTGCTGACAAAAATGCTCAGAATTTCTTGCAAAGTAAAGAGAAATTTAAATGCACAGGCTGCTACACAAACTCAAAACAAAAATTAACCAGTACATTATTTAACACAGCAGCATAAAGAAAACACTTGCAGAGACCTCGCCTGAACCAGCATGAAGATACACAGGAACATTGAGTACAAAAAAGTATGAAGGCGAAAGTAATTAATTAGAGGCCCTCCAAATCAACAGAAGATCCAAGGCCAGCTGTGGGGGTAAAAAGAAAAGGTTTTGAATGAACTACATCAGACAGAAGTAGGATCTGTAATAGCAAAGATGAGGCACCCATAGGCAATGTGGCAGACGTCTGTCTGGCTTGAGCTGAGACTCCAGAATGGCAGTCGGAAGCAAGGACACCAACTCACGCTGGAAGTGCAAGCTGCGTCTGTCCACGTTCATGGATATGAAGCATAAGGGTAACCATGATGAGTACAAGAACATGCACGAACAACACACAGGAAACAAACAAAACAGATCTTACACACTAACAAAACCCTTTGCTGGTGCCTTGGCCGTTGCCAACAGATATGTCAAAACCTTACAAACTAGTACATTAAAACCATTCCAATACGTTCCAAGTTTCTGCCATTTAAATTTATACTGGATCATTTTATGGTTTTAAGTTTTCGTGGTTAATAAATTTAAACTGGCCAATCTTTTCTGAGATATTTTGTGAAGGATTCATTACAACATTAATTTATACAGTCTCCTTTCATTGCAGTGGAAATTTAGTTTATGGTGAAGTGCTGTGTTTTGTGTCTGCACCTTTAATCCATTACAAATCTTTTGGATTGAAAGTTTTAGAAGTTTGCAAGTGTGGTTAGTAAATGATATACAACTATCCTATGCATATTTTTGATATGCTTGTTGCCTTTTATTCAACCTGGCAAGTATATACTTGCAGGACCTTCATTTGGCATATGTGCATGTACCATTTTACAAAACATTATATTATCCAACAATATGCTTGTCTACTAAATTTCTCAGTTACAGAATTATTTTAATATGTTGTTACCCACATTTTTATAATGAGAGTATTTAAGATCAATTGAAAAATTCTAAGATCTCAGGAAAGCAGGTGATAATAGATTGTAGTTTTTGATTGATATATGTGCTTCACAGTTTTATTTTTTTTTGTAAAGGCAACCAATTCAGCTTTAAGAAAGGCTCATTACATCTACATGAATTTGCCCATATTCTTCAAAGTGTGTGTAATTAAATTATGTTACAGGTGTATGTTGTAAGTGGGGTGATGTAAACAATTTTTTATTAATTAACAGTATACTTACGGATGACTCAAAAATAACCATCTATTGAATCTTAAGTTTTTAGTCAGTTTTAATTCATTTTCCTTAAGTTTGGTTTATAAACATTAGGTCCAACTCCCAGGTAATTAAGCATAATTATTGTTTACATTTCTTTGTTTATTTTAACAACAGTCTCTGTCATGCTTACTAAAACTTTATAGATTGTGATTATAGTCGTATTTCTCCATGTAGGTATTATTGATCACAGCTATTCCTATTTTTTGTAAGTATCAGTAAGATATGCCTAAGAGGTTTTATTTTAAACTCTTTATTTTTCGTGAATTGTCATGCTAATCACTGCCTATCTGAGATTTCCGTTTTTCGATTTTTGGAAGCCTTGGAGTCCACAGAGCAACACACTCCTTCCGGCTTTCATAATGGGCAGATGCATTTACTAGGGCGTAGCTGAATTTAGCTTAATTTTAAGAATATTGTGCCACATCATAACATTGGAGGGACTTGGAAGTATTTAAATGTGCGCAGTCGAGAAAAGAGGCCCCAAAAAGCACCTGAATTAGTTTTTTTTTTGTGTTATAATCTTGCTGAATGTGAAGAAGATGAAAACTGCACAAATGTTCCTGCTTCACTATCTAAAATTATTGTTACACACACTTAACTTTTTCTACTCAACTTACACAGAATCTTGAAAACATTGGGAGCTAGACTCCTTTCGCAAAAGTAGAATTCAACAGTTGTACCACAATCTTAAGGAGGTAACAGCTGTTCATACTATTAAGAACACTAAACTGAAGCAGTTGCAAGAACAGTTTGGTTTATTAGAAAATTGTGTTGATGACCGTATTACTCTTGTTGTAAAAAAAAAGTGAAGAACAATTAGTACTAATGAATACTACTTTATCTATCACTGCACATCAACTCAATACAACACTTGAAACCGCTAGAGAAAATCTAGAAGTACAGATGACAGGGCTTGAAACAAGAATTTCGAAAGTCAAGCAAAAATCTAGTGCCTATTCCGAGTCAGGATTCTAACCTGTTGCAAGTGTGGATAGTCAATTTTTTAATTTTGAAATGCACATTGCAACCACCTTACTAAAACAAAAACTGCATATCGCCAGCCATATGTGAAAGAAAAACAAACCAAAGAATTTCAAGAAAAACTAGTATTAGTTAACCAAAAGTTGGATGAACTTAGGTTAAGTAAACATGAAAACTCCTGAACCATTAAGGAAAATTTTTCACAGCCACGTGAGACCTCGAATATGTCATCTCAGCACAGTGCAGTTGTATTGAATCCTACTGCAGCTATTTTGCACCACCCTGTGAAACAGTGGGTAGAAGGCATACCCATTTTGTGTGGTTGTACTTTTGAAAACCAATTTTTTTTTATGTTTAGGACTGTTCCAATAAACAGCTGTATTTTGGTGGGAACTGATACGAGATCAGGTAAAAACATTTTCAGAATTTAAGCAGTTTTTTTTGGAACATTACTAGAGTGCACACATTCAGGGGAATTTACGAGCAAGGTTGAACTTAGAGAAATATGATACCAAGAAAGACAAATCATTAGAACAACATTTCAGTTAAATGTTCGAGTGTACCTTAATGCTCTGAAGGAAGACGAAGAGTTCGCAAAAGTGATTGTCTCTCAGTTACCAACACGCTATCAAGATTGTTGGGCTGATCGACATTTCTCTACACTTGCAGACTCCAGACGTCAATTGCTGAAGCTTGACCAATCTAAAAGACAGAACAACCAGTTTCAGGGATTGTGAGAGGCCACCACATCATAAATGTCCATCTTTGTATACTGGCAACCACCGGAACAGAATGCAACATTCTGGTCAAACAAATTTCCAAAATCAACGTAGGATTAATACTTGACATTGTGAATATGTTGCTTTGCCCCATGGTAATTATGAAACATTGAACTCATCGGCACTACCATTTCCACCACCTAATCAAGTAAAAGTTCATAGTACCAGTACAGCGGAAAACCAGCAAACTAATTTTAATGTGAAGTTAAACTAGTGTGTGCTCTGAGAATCTCTTGAAAGACGCACTGCCTCGACTAGAAATGTCAATACCTTATGAAGAACCGGAGACAATTCGAAGAGATGTTGAAAGTTAGTAAGAACACATCTTTACAGCTGCAGAAACACACAGACAACAAAAGTTGAGCAAGCAAAACAAGTTTGTATTGAATAACCTTTTGTTAATAAAAACGAATCCCTTAAGTTTGTTTTGGGGAAAAGGTCACCAAGAAGTTATTTTTATCTTTTCGTATTACTTGAGTTACACGCAATAATTGTTATGAATTATCTGATATGGAGGGAAAGCCAGTAGGTAAATGCAACATTACCAAGTTAAAACCCTACCGCCAGCCATGCATTTAAGTCCAGTAAAATATCAAGCAGTTAATATATGCAAAGTCAGGTGAACAAGTTACAAGCACTCATTTATTGTTTATCAGGAAATTTAGCTCCAATGTATCTGCGATTAAAATATTACTGCAAATGAATGGATCCTCTTATATTCCTATTTAAGTTGTTGTTATTTTTCTATGTTATTTTTTTTTTTGGGTCATGTATTATGTTTAAGTGTACTGTGTTATGTATGTTTCGACTTTGTATTGTTGAGAAATCTTTTGCAGCATACTCAAGCTCTTTGCGCCAGCTTAGAAAAGTACTAGGACCTTTCAGTATATCACTTTTTGGAAACTGATTGCTTTTCCTGGGCGTAAACAGAGTACTTTACACCTGTTTGTGCTGATGAAATGTGTTTGCAAAACTGCAATATTTTATCAGAGTAAAAAGAGTAACCTGATAATGGCTCGATTTAGGGCAGGGAAAAAAAATGAAAACTTTACGTGCATTGGGTTGCGCCTAAAGATACGGTGTTACCCGCACAGCAGATAATCACACGTACACTTTTAACACTTTGCTCATTGTTAAAGTTGTACTCACCAGCTGTAGAGAGTAAATCCCAGGTTACTTAATTCAAATTTTGGCTTCTATCTTATTTCATCGTTGTCTCAGTTTTTATGTCATTCACAGTTTTTGTCAACCTTGCAACACATGAAGTAAACTATGTTATTGTGCATAGTATGATTATTCGTTATTTGTACCTTGCCATTCCTGTGACTTAACTGGTTGCACTTGAGAGGACAGTTAACATCTTGGTTTGCTGAGGTGTCATCTGTTCCACACACACACACAGTCCATAACATAAACAAGTGTTAGTAGAAAGAAAAAATCATTAGGTGCTGCAAACATGGTTGGATGAAGCACAACCAACTCGTAGGATTCATGCTGCAGGGTTCCAGAAAGCCTAACAGCATTGGTCCGGAGCAACATACTATTTGTAGCAGATTTAACTACATGGTGTAGCAATAAGTTGCTATGTTGCATCATCTCATTGCAGTCAAGCAAACACGTGTACAGTTTTCTTGTACTAAAGACAGTTTCTCTATGTAAACCTTATTGCTGAAAACTCAAACTTCACTTCCAATCATTTACTCTTCCTGCACCTCAATAGTGAAGTTATATTAACAGCAAGTAATTAACCTGTCAACATGTAGCAGAGCATAACCTTATGGATCTAGCAGGATAAGGTTAACTCCAAGAATAGCAGTCACAATTGCCAATCAAATTCACTTTCTTCAAATCAGTCTTGCTGTGCAATTACTGGTACCATATTGTACCATATTTCCATACTACATCACTATTTGCATCAACTAAGCATTGTGTCTTTTGTGCGTAGTCAGTTTGGCTGAAAACATTAATTTTTGTTTAAATAAAACAACTATTCACTTGTCTGAACATGAATGTTCTGTAATGTGTACAATATTTGCATTGCTTTAGAGTTATGTGCACTGATGTAACACTTCTCCACGGGTATCTTTGCTTGTAATAATAACTATTACTAAACATTGGTGGTTCTGATAAATTTCTAGGAGAATTTTGATACATGTAGTATTAATAAGTCCAGTTATACTACGGAGAAATTTCTCACCTGAGAAAATTACCCTCGTGGGGTAATTTGCATGTGCATAGATATATTTCCCGGGAATGACATAACTTTAATTCAACACCTGTACATGTACTACAGCTGCCATTTTTAAATGGTTTCTTCCCCCCCCCCNTTTTTGAGACATTGAAAACCGTGCTGAACACGTAATAAATATTTGTGGAGAACCATTTTACTTGTATTCAAAATGGTTACCAAGCTATGAGACTGAAAAAAATATTAACCTATGTTTACCTCAGTGCTCCATAGTTAATAATATTCCAAAATTCAAAACTGTTGTATTATCTACTAGCAATGAATATTACTTGTGATGTAAGATTGATAATTGATTGTTTAAACCTATTGTCTCATGCTTGCTGATAGTGTAAAATATATGCCTTAACACAATAATTTAACAATTAAAAATATATGATTTTTCAGGAGGACCGCTGTTGTATTAACAAAATACCTTACTTCAGTGCAATGTCATGCTACATTATTCCACACAAAATTATAACCATCAGGATGTAAGTCCTAAATATTCACATGTAACAAGAGATTTCTGTACTGCATATTGTAAGGTTATAAATAAAAAAAAAATCAGATTTTTGAGTTGTAACACTTTTACCGAGGTATCAAAATTAATAATGTATTTTTGGTGTAAATATTTTGAACTTCTTTACTAAATTACTTATGGGATTATTTTTATGTTTTAAATATATGTTGACAACAGCTAGTCTTTTCTTGTTTTCGTGTAGGTATTTTTTAAGGTTGTCTTGTGTGTTTTCTGTGGCAATGTATATCTGCAATGGTGTGTGTCCAAAGTAATTTGTCGTGTAATTCACTTTGCTTGCTTATAAGGCCCTGTTTTTACCTTATTTCAGTTCAGGGACACTTATTTTGAAACTACAACTATTCCTCTGCCAATATACATTATGTTGAAGAACAAACATAAATTTTAAACTTTTGTCAAGTAATAATAATGTAATTAGATCAGCATTATTTTAATATTGTCAGTGGGCTCTTACCATTTTATAATTGCCATGTAATTTGTGGATAAAATTTGGCAACTACATTTGTAGGCTTTTGTAAAGTGTAAACATGTTAGAATAAAAAAAACTAATTTAATTGAAAAATAAGTGGCACAAATGGAAATTTTAACATTGTGAACAAGACTAAGCCTTCAGTACTTCATGGGGGCCACAGTGGCATAGTGGCTAGAGCTCCTCCCACCAAGGCAAACTGGGTTCGGTTCCCGGCAGGGTTGCTCTGAATTTTTGCACATGCCGAATCATGCTAGATGTGGCTGATCAGCTTGTTTTCTGAGGGATTTCCTCTTTCCTTGTATTCCTTCACTGCTTCATGCTCGTCTCGCTTTACCCTCATAGACTCTTTAAGAGAAGTTTACAGTGACACATTTTCTGTGAAATAATTGTTTGCGTGTATTCGCATATCTCCAATAATAAATGTTATGGAAATAAGAATTTTTGCCAGAAAAACTAAAACAAAAAAATTCTTCAATGTTTTTACTTTCAACATTTTTAGTATATTTATGTAGAAAAAAATTGTGAAAATGGTGAAACGTCAAATTTTTGAAGCTTCCCCTTTCAGTTTCCTTAAGCGGCAAGAGAAAAGTTCAAACATACGGTCGTAGTTTAATATGTGGGATTTCATAGCGTGTAATAAAGTCCCACTGTTACAGATCTAATTTGCACAGTACAGGACTACAACGGAAACATTGCACGCCTTGCGTGTAGGAGCGTTGAGGCATTAGGCATGCGTGTTAGTTACACCCCTATCGCTCCCTCGTTTCTTGACCTTGGACATGCAGCCATGTACTCCTCTTAAGACTCGGATATTGAGCTGCCCAAATCTATCCTATCTCCACTTAAGTATTGACAATTTAATTGGATTACTTAAAAATGCTATAATTTTAAATTTTTTGCCATTTATTTGACTGTTTTAACACACATGCTATTGTAAAACTTCAAAATCTGGAGAGAAATATTTTTTTAACTTGGTTGATATCATTTTACATAAACCCTCAAGTTGTGCAGAATTTGTAATAAGTACAGCAAGATAGTGTAGTATGTCTTACATTGTCAGTAATTCATGGCCATGTGTTCTATACTATTGCATATTTTTAGCAATAAAGTTTTTCCGGTATTCAAGAAATTATATTTTTAAAACTGTAGGAAAATTTCCTTGTTTCCAAGGAACATAAACTAGCAATATAAATATAGCAGGATCTGTTTTTATTTCCATGCATATTAAATATATAGCATTTCAACAAAGTACAACTATTGTATTTGGTAGTTTTTGTAAAATTGATTGTAGTGAATACCATTATGGTTCCATCACTCTGGGGCTGTTCAAAAGTATTTTGTAAAAATTTTCTTAACTTGGGTTTATCTGAAAAATGTATTGATTAATTGAATATGCTAAAAAAAAAATGAAACACACGAGAACTACGGAGACTAGTCTATGCCTCGAAAAAGTTTGCCAGAATAGGTAGAGTGTGTAGTTCAGTACAAATATTAAAGTTAATTGCCTAACCCCATCAGTTAGCATTACAATATGTTCTTTGTTAGATGTATGTACCATATGAAAACAGTAAAGAGGGCTGCAACTGCATGACTAATTTTGCCGAGAATATGTTTTATGCACAGATTCAAAAGCCATGCTATTGGGGTCTTGAAAGGTTGTATGTTTTCTAGCCTGGAGAATGTTGCAGCTACAGGTTTTATCCCTACTTATTGTTCCTTACAAGGTTTAATCACATGCAGAAAATTTATACTTGTGCTTGGCGTCCGTTTGTGAATGTGTTTGCATGTGCTGTGAATTTCACAATTAACCTTGCATAAAAATTTTGCGACTGTTTTCATTACAATCATTAGGAGACATTTTCTATTGATTGAACATTTAGGAAATTTTTGTGCATGAAGTATGACACATCACACATGTTGGAAGTGTCTGATGTACAGCTGTAAAGTTCGGTTTCGCAATGGATACGTTCTTAAATGTAGCCATAATCTACTTCTAAGGGAGATACAAATTAATTTTGTGAGAAAATTAGTATTGTGCAAGAGCAGAAGTGGAATGCTATAGGAATATTTATCATGCAGTATTGTGAAACTTCATTTCCAGGCATTATTTTCATATTTTTAGTGATGTTTAATTATTTTCATTTGAATTTCATCTTAAATTTGCAATGCAGGTATGCAATGTGATCATTTGGAATGTTAGCTCAGAAATAGATTTTTTTGTGAAATCATTCAAAGCGATACTTCTTCTGTAGCCCAAATTTCGTCACCTCCAGAAAGTTGTACACGTGAACGTCGATATCAGAACATTTTTGTAATGCACAATTGTGCACGTTTATAAACTACATCCGAAAGTTTTAAAATGTTTTCAGTACCGGTTTGTAGAAAGTAAAATTATTGTGAATTTTTTATTGGTTTTATATGCAATTTGCTCCCAATGTTGAATATTAGGCATGAGAATTAAAATATGGAGCAAACTTGAATTTTAACTTTTTTTTTTTTTGTTATGAACGTCGCGAAACCATTATAGTTAATCTTGGCATACTGAATACCATTGTCTCATTCCATCCATTATTGCACTGCTCCATGATAATTTGACCTTCAGTAGACTTGGCATTGTCAATTAACGTGGTGCTTAAGTTGAACGAGCGTAAAATATTTTTTTCACATTAAGGTTTGAATCACCGGGAGCTCCTAAAACACTAAATTAGAATTAGTGATATATAGAGTACCCTGTGTTAGTCTTATAGATCAGGTTATGTTTAATTAGTCTCCCCATTTGCCAGCAAGCTGTATTTCAGAAGGGTTTTTAGATTGCTGCGGGGAAAACAATAGTTGCATTGCAGTACGTATTTCACAGTCATAACGAATAGTGATTGACGCCGTAAATTAAATTCGACGTATATTTTTACGTAATCTATATTAAAATAAACATGAATGTCAATTCCACGTGCTTAATCGTGGTTATGCAATTTGTCGTGTGGAAGGCTATTGTGGATGTAATTAGAAGATTCGTAGTATATAAACTACGGTGAGTGACAATTGTAACAACTGGTAAAATGTTGCTCAGGGGTACGAGGTGCGGGTAATTACTAACACCGCTGTCCGCCGGCGGCTCGCGCCTGTCTGCTACAAACGACGAGTGGCAGTGGCGTGTGCTAGACCCGGCTGGTCAAAATGGCGCGCTTCTCCCTTCTACCGAGTGTCGTTCCCCTAGGGTAATGGATGGAGGGGAGAACCGCTTACGTCTCCCAACCGAGGGGCCGCGCGCGACTCTCGGCCATCTTTTCCGCGAGTGTAGTGGGCGCGGCTTGGTCTTGGGGAGGGGCGTGGATTACTACAAGGTTATCGACCAATGGATTCCTTGGTGCACCTCTTACGAGCGCCAATCGCAACAGTGCCTCGCGCCCTTCCCCTGTACAACACCGAGCCGCATCGACTCTTGCTCGCTTGTGAATGAGTAATTACAGCCGCCTGCACTCCGCTCTAGTTATGATTCAATCCTCTTCTGACGTCACTTGTTTCTCTTGAAAAGTCCCGTGCGCGTTCCCGGCGCCGCAGCATCCGCCGGGCGACTCTACTACTATTTTGTCTTGCGTACTCAATTGGTTCCGTTCCATATCGTACGTGGATTTTACGTTTAAGTAGTTTTTGATTGCAGAGCGAAGGCCAAAGACTCTCTTCCGTTCAAACTCTCGTTTTACTCTAGTTTTAGTTACTTTTCGTGTAGATGGAAATCATTAGTTAGTCACGTACAATAACCTAATCACGTAAATACCATCCACTAAACAGCCCTGCCAACCAAGCTGGCAGCCGCGGACTTCAAATGGGGAATCAATGTTAAATGAAATTCCTTCCCATTGCGTCAATTTTAGAGATAACTTTCAAACAGAGTATTCTACGTAAAAAAAATTAAAGAATGTTGCTACGTTAAGACATTTTGCTGATTGTGCCGAGAATTTTCGACAGTTATTGTAAAAGTATCTCAACGTAAATAGTAACTAAAAGGGAAACCTTGTGTAGACATGAGAAAATAACTTGAGGAGTGAATAGTTAGGTTTGCTTTTTGTATGCAGAATGTACCTAATTTTTTTTGCGCAATTATTTTAGAAGTGTTTTAAAGCCGGGCATTTCCCATGAAATTGCGTGCTTAACGGTATCCGGCTGCGTTACTATTCTAATTTTAGCTTCTTTTAGTTAAACTGTTACTGTTTTTTTTTGCGCTGTAGAGGTAACCATTAGATATAAGTAGGTGGCAGTGGCATGCCTTTTGTTACGGTTTCGCTTTATTTGTTAAATGTTCATTCCGTGCTCTTACTTTTTCACGTGGTTTAAATTTAAAATATTTTATTTCCTTCCCCCCCCCCCCAACTAAACGAAACAGCCAATTAAATGTCCAGATTCTCATTTTAAAAAATACTTTAAATACGGACCGCTGCGAGGCGTCTGTGTGGCTCGTGCATACTGCGCTCAAGTCCCGCTGAAACTTGTTCTTGCGAAATATTGCATTACTCAATGACGTTACTTAAATGAGGCAGCGTAATCAAAACATTCCTTGTGATAATAGCTATATTTATTTCGTCCTAAATGGGTAATGTTTTTCTTTCAAGCGCTTAATGCCAAACACAACTTTTATTTGTATTGTTTCAGATTCTTAACACTGTTGGCGAGTGTTCATAATGACATTTTGGCTCGGGGAAGTACATATCACACTTCAGGCCAAAAACACACAGTTTTGCACACCAACTGAAATACTCAATTTACCGCCAGCTTGAAAGTGATCTCTTTGCATTACCAGCACAGCTTGCAATGGAAATATTCCCTATTATATATTCCCTATTATATATTCCCTATTATATATATGCCAACATCGCCCATAATTATTCTCGTTTTGTTTCCAACCTGAGTAGAATATACGATACCTTCCTTATCTCTGCTTGGCCCCGGGCGCGACTCGGCGTCGTTGCGCCACCACGAGCCTTCACGCTCTTAACCAATCACGTGCTAGGAGTTGCGGTGACTGATTGGTTGCCTACTCGCCTCCTACCAAGGCGAACCGTGTTCAATCCCCGGCCGGGTCACTCCCGGATTTTCGCATGCGGGAATCCTGCCGGACGATGCCGCTGGTCTGCGGATTTTCTCTTGGATTTCCCGTTTCCCCGCCCCTTCATTCCGGCGTTGCTCCATACTCACCTCAATCACCCTCATGGATACTCAATAGCTCGCCGAGTCGACTAAAGCTCTTTACTTCACTCACCCCATCACATGCTGGAATACGTTTAAATAAATTCCCAACTGGGAATTCAGCTTAAAAGTTATACTTCTTTTGGCGCGTTGAGGGTAAAAGTTTAGTGTGCAACGGAAGTTGCTTGCGCACAATGTAACAAAATCGACAGTGAACGTGGTCGGGGTATGACCAAACGCGCATGCGTGTATAAGTAGCGCGTGAGATTTGTTAGTAACAAAAATTGTATAGTAAAATTTTGAAAGTGTTTTCAAGTATTTGAGGTTAATTTTTTGTTAGTGTTATTTTATTAACTTATACTATTTTTGGTGTGTTGAGTAATTTAATTATGTTTTTTTTCATCAGATCTTTATTAATTGTATTTTAATGTCTTTCTTCGGTCATTTTATCGTTTTCCTACTTACAAAAATTTATTTGCATGTAATATAATTTTATTTTAGTCACGCCAATGAAGTATAACTTATAATAATGCATGCACATAATTTCTTTATCCGGACATCAGTCCTGTTGCGATGATCATCACCTATTCCTGTTATTGTGTCTTATCTTCCGTTCTTTCCATTTAGCCTGTTGATGCCTTCCACTTTTGTCTTATTCAGATACCTAGAAAGGCGAGAGCATTAAAACATAACCTATAGGAGGTTGAATAGCATTGTAGCTACTTCTATTTGAAGTTTCATTTGTTCGTACATACAGTGTAGCATCACAGTGTGCATGACTTTAAAAAAAATTTGCTCATTGTTAAGACGTTGTAAGCAGTGGGTTTTTAGTCTACATTCCGACTGAAGGAAAAGCATGCGAGTTCATATTTAGTACGTACATCTGACTTAGTTTTCGACCAAGCTGGGGGCCTACTTTCAAAATAGGGGTCATTTTGAAATTTATGCCGATGTCACATCTTGGGAGCCAATCAATCTATTTAATCCAAATTTCGTATGTTGACAGTGCATCTTGTAAGCAATGAATTTAAGAATGAATATTGTCAGCCATTTGAAAGATAGCACCACATGAAAATTTGAAACCTTTATGTTATCTCTCAAACTAGTCACTTATCGCCATATTTGGCATGCAAGTAATTCTATAGTAAGCCATGTAAACGTATGCAATTCAAATTGATACTGCGTTTATTTTCAAAATGGCGGCCATACAAATATTTAAAGGTTACCTTTTATGACTACCATACCTTTCAACCAATTTCGACAAAATTTTGTATTCTGACAGTATCTGCTGTGGGCATAATGTATGCCACGAAATGACCATTTTGTCTGCCATTTTGTTGAATAGCCCAATGCGAATTAATAAAGTTTGTCATATCTCGGGAAACTAATTACAGATTTGTTCTAAATTTGGCATTATAGTAGTACTGCAGCAGGTGATGTAAATTAGTACAATTAAATATGTTTGACACTTATTTTCAAAATGGCGGCCACGTAGCAATTTTGGTTTTGTATGCTTGCAGTATATTATATAATCATAAAATGTGTCCACACCCACTAATTCATTGTTTAAAATAGCATCACATGACAAATTAAAATTTTTGCCATCTCTGCTATAAACCAACAGATTTATACCAAATTTGGCATATAAGTAGCACTACGGTATGCCATGTAAACTAATTTTTGAGTTGTTAGACACTTGTTTTCAAAATGGTGGTCATAGAAATTTTAGCTCTGTATGTCATGTGTATATATATATATATATATAAAACAAATTTCAACTTAACTTTGTGTTGCGACAGTATCTATTGTATAAGTACATCACGTTTGTCTAAATAAATCCTCATTTCTCTGCCATTTTGTAATATAGCCCTACGTGAAAACAAGTTTTTCATCATATCTGGGGAAACAATCAACGGATTGCTTGCAAACTTAGCGAAGAAGTTGTACTGTGGCAGTCCATTTCAATTTAATGTTTTATTAAGTGTGCAATACCCTTATTTTCAAAATGGTGGCTATAAGAACATTTTAGTTTATTGTACTATATCTATGAACCTATATAACCAATTTTATCTTATTTTGTATACTGACCGTATCTATGATAGTCAATAAATTTACTTACACATAACGTTTTTGCCCTCCATTTATGATAATTTATTTTTAAAAAATTTGAGTATTTATGCCAAATGTCTCGGGCTAGTCAACAGATACCTTCCAAAATAGAGTATGTCAACCAACATGTTTTTAATCTGCCAAGCATTTTTTTGATGGTGTTAATAAAGAAATTAGATTGTGTTATATCTGCGAAACACTTAAACAAGATTCAACCAAATTTTGTAGGCTAACAGTAGTTCATTAGAAGCATCAGTGATGCTTACAGAAATACTATTTTCCCATCCGTTTTGTACAATAGTGCCAGGTGAGAAAGAGGGACATTTTGCCATATTTCCATAACAAATAAACTAATTTCCACCAAATTTTGCATACAAAAGGCTATGTAAAATTTTGTTATTTAAGTGGGATCAGACATTGCATTTCAAAATGCTGGCCATATAAATATTTTGATAAGTTTGGCATATATATTTAACAATTTATACAAATTCAACCAATTTTTTATGCTCAGTAGTATCAATTAGAAACAGCGTACTCAGAGCCGTTTTTTGTAGGCTTATTTGCAAGATGCTAGATAGCGCCGATTGTGAAAATACGGTTTTTATGCCATGAAGTTTATGCTTTGAATATCCCCCCCCCCCCCCCCCCNTAATGCAGTTAGCAGCACTCAGTTTATTTTCATGAGGTTTCTGGGTTTGAGTCTCAGGTTAAGGTATTTGTAATTGCCTCAGTAATGTTGGATGTGATTCTGGTTTAATCTCTAATGATATTGCTGTCAACGAGACATAAAGACCTACCTACCATGTAAACTTTTAGGAACTGCATTAAAAATTATTTCAACACACGTATAGGAAAATAGGCTCATGAGTTATATCAGTAACTTCTTGTCTACTTTGGCTTCAATAATTGTGTAGACTTGAATTTATATTTTTATGTTTAAGTGTAACGTCATTTTGGGGGATTGTGGTAGGTTGTGTGGATTAACTGCAGCATCGGGCTATATGTTGTTCATGAATTGTACTCATAATTGTTTTGGGATATAACAAACTACATAACCATTGGTTTCTAGTTTGTGTAGAAGTATTATTTTTTTTGTTTCTTGTTATAAGTTTTGTATTATTAATTTAATTTCTGGGTTCATATAAAATATGTAAGCCATTTGTCATGCATATTTACATTGGTGTAACGAATCCTTTAAAGTTCTGCCTAGAAATTCTTGAGCAGTTTTTTTTCCAAAGAAGACCTATTGGAATTTTTTAACAGCAACAGGTAACTCACAATCCTATCCACTTTGGTAACACAGTGACAGCAAGGTAGTTTGGTCTAGTTACTTCTCATTTTTGGTAACTGGTTCTAGTGGCTTATGTTGAGAAGCTGTATTTATTAAATCATCGTATCAAATCAGACCTTATGATTTGTGTGCACAATCATTTTCCAATTAATCTTTAGCCAACTGTAAATAGGTTCAAATCATCATATCAAATCAGACCTTATGATTTGTGTGCACAATCATTTTCCAATTAACCTTCAGCCAACTGTAAATAGGTTTAATTTTTTTATAACTGTTGAACATTAATCACACTTGTTTTTACTTTTCATTTGCTTTACTATTCTAACATGTCCAGACTCATTAAGCTGTATGTATTTTGGTGGTTGTTTCTGTTGCAGGCAGATGGGCTGTCGCCTGCTGTTGGACACACTCAGGGTGGTGGCTGACTCCCAGCAAGAGGTGGCCGACGTGATGGCCACTATAGCCAAACTTGCAGATGACAAAGGTGAGTTCTCTTCCTGATTTTCACTCTTTCACATAAAATAGTCTAATTTTACTACCAGATTATTTATCCCCTCTACTAACTTCTTCTCGCACCACCCCATTTCATACTTTTTTTAATGCTTTAATTTATTCTACAGTCTTTGTCTGCTAATTATCCCTGTAATGTGCCCAGTTATGTTATTCATGTACTCTTTATTAATAAATCAGCTCAAGCCGCTTGTAGTTTGCCACCATTCACACAACAGTCAAAATACCTTTTTTTTTTTTAACGTACTAGGGTTTTGGTTTTACATCAGTTAAATAAACACTTGTTGTGAATTTGCAGTGTAAGTACACCTCAAATATTGTCTCCTGTTTGTAAATGTTAAAATTATCTTCAAGTCATTTAACACCACAATTTAGATATTCCATGCCTTTCCTCTTCAGAAAAATATTAAGTAACATTTTGTCTCATGGAAGCAAAATTACCTGTTTATTCTCTTATTTATTGCATACCTATTCTGCCACATCCACCATGCCACTTTTTATAACATTTATGTTCTTGTGATAGGTATGACTGGATCTGTTACACAAGTAATATATTTAGATTACAATTAGAAAAAAATTTTGTTTAACCCTAGGGACAATGAGCTGACAGCACTTCATACAGAATGTCTAGCGATCAGGAACAGTGTGGAAGCACATGGTTTTAAATGCTGCAGGATATGTATGGGGTAGTTTTTAATTATGATATCCATACCTGCCAACCTTTCAGATTTTTCCGGAAAAATCTAACATATATTGTTTTCCAGAAGTATGCACATTCTCCCGATTTTTAGTTAGTTGATTCAGTTAAAAAAAATTATTTTTGCGATTATTGTACATTACAACACGGAAATCGTAGTGTTTTGACAATATAGATTGATGCTAATTTTGCCTGCATCCAAGAGATCACGTTATGAGTAGGTGACAATAGATTTTTGCATGTTTATTGTTGCTGGAGTTGCATTTTTTCGCCTGTGGAGTTTTTGATAGCTACCGGATTTGTTTGTGAATAGGAATACGTGTGGACATTGTTTTACAGTGAACTGTTTCAATTTGAAGTCTGGTTGAAACGCGAGTTAAAGGATTTTATTACAGTGTGTGATAAAAGCTGTAGGTAACTACCATGGACTGTGATTACAATATGGTGTGTATTGTCTCTCTTGCAGCCATGTTTTTGTCAGGTCTTGATAGGTTACTTATTGTTGACTCTGTAAAGTTTAAAACTAAAGATGAGTAGAAAAAGCAGTACTACCAGACATTATGGGAATCATACAGAGTAGAGTTTCCATTTATTATAAAATCTGACAAGGGCGATAGGTTAAGCTTTTGTATTATATGCCGATGCGACATAAATATTGCACATGGTGGAAAAACAAATAGAAGTGTACACAATAAAAGCGCAAAGTATGTCGCCAACATAAAGTGCCAGGAAGAAAATCAGAAGATTTTCAAGTTCTTTGCAAAATCTGGAAATGCCAATTTGGACGTCACACATGCAGAATGCCTGTTTACTGTTTTTTTGGTAGAGCACAACATTCCCCTAACTGCTGCAGATCAAGCAGGTTTGCTACTAAAAAAAATGTTTCCGGACTCGGAAATTGCAAAGTAGTATGGATGTGGTTGTACAAAAAGTCAGCAATTGTAAAGGAAATGGCTTCTGATGCAAAATCTAGTGTAGTATAATGTTTGCAGAATCCACCATTTTCTATTTCAATTAATGGAAACGACGACACCAATTCAAAGTTGTATCCTATTGTAGTGATGTTGTACGATGATACACGGGAGAAAATTGTGAACTCTGTTTTGTACCCCTGCCTTGGAAGGAGATTCTACTGGACGGAATATAGGTAACTTACTGCTTGCACAGCTTGAATGCAATAACATTCCTGTTTAACACTGCGTGGCTTTTTGTGCAGATAATGCAACTGTAATGGTTGGCCATAAAAAATGGTGTTGCAGCAGTGTTGAAAGAGAAATACCCTGGACTTATTGTGATTTGTTGCATTTGTCACCTGATAAATTTATCCTCAGAAAAGGCTGTATCTTCTTTGCCAGTAAAAGTTGATGACATTCTTGTGGACATTTTTTATTATTTGGAAAAAAGTTTAAATAGAAAAGAAAGGTTAAAAACATTTCAAGAGTTCCATGATACAGAAGCGAAGAAAATACTCAAGTATGTCTGTTCAAGATAGCTTTCCCTTGGATGAAGCTTGTTGAGGGTTTTTGAACAATGGGAACCATTGCTTAGTTTCTTTAAGGGAGAGGTTGTAAATGAGAAACCTGCATCGAGTCTCACCTCTCACAAAATTCCCAAACTACAATCATCATCCTGTTCAACCTCTGATGGGATATTTCAGAAAAATGTGTCTCTTCTCGAAGTGCAGGTTTAGGCTGTCTTCAGACCTCGGATGGCCCGTAGTCCTACTCTATGTTCGTAAAAGATTGTAGATACAGCGGTCACCTGCTGCTCCCCTGAACACATTAATTCTCTTGAGAAGAAACAGTGGCATGCACTGTCTTCTAAACTGATAACTTCACAAGTAGTGGCTCCTCAATAAGAGGGTAGGCAGAGAACTTCAGCACAAGGTGTGCTGATGCAAGCTGCCGGAATGAACTCTAGATGATTACTCCTCAGGGAGGAGTCGGAGTCGGCTGGGGGTACCGTGGCTAGCAGCAGCAGCCTTTCAGCAGGGGACCTCTCGGGGAAGAGGGCTGGGTGGAAGTACCTGTGTGTGCGTCCTAGCAGCGGAGATGCTGGGGAGAGTTTGCCGGGGATGTGTGGCCTTATATTCTCCTAGCTGCTTAAGTCGTCTGCTTGGGCGGCTCGGGTCATCCCTTCTCTTCCTCGCCAGCATGGCCGAGCTGTGCTCATGTCTGGTGATTGCGGAAGGTTAAGGGTAGTTTTCCTTGTACGGCGGGATTGTATCTGTTGCTGCATCTGGTATATCCTTCTCTCAGGTGATTATGTGCCTGTGCTCGGGCTAATTATGTTGAGTTCTCATGTTAGTCTTCCTTAGTTTTTTATGTCTTTCAGGATTCCTGCCGGGTTTCTTGGCTGGCAGTATTGTGTTCACGTCTCTCTTGGCACAGTTCTCTTTTCAGTACGCGACATTCCATGCGAGGATGGGCAGTCAAAAAAAATACTGTAGTCAATACGTGTCGCACGTTTATCTGGTTCAGGGTGTAGCCTAACTTCTATTATCCAATCGTCTTCCATTTTGGTGGGGAGGGGGTGACAAAAAAAAGCAAAGATAACACAATTGTTTCCCTATTGTGATTGACTAGCAAGAACTTGGTACAGTTAAGTATTACCTATTGCACAAAAACTTGACATTGACAAGCTTTTTTTTTTGCATTAATGTACATTTTGCATGATTTGAAACAATCTTAATAGATTTCGTTGAAACACGTTGTTGGTCAAAGGTATAGCTGGCTTACGTGAACATGTTGACTTGTAATGTGATACATGAAACGAGAAGTAATCATAATCCCTGTCTTAACAAAGTTTGCAAGTCCATTACTTTTGCTTTTAGCAAAGTTGCTGTACATATTCTGGCAATGTAGTTAGTGTATTTGCTTCAATTTCTTTATGACCACAGTCATTTTGTTGTAGTATTGTTGAGCAACATGGTTTGTCATTGTTTTTGATTGTTTGTTCCTGTTGGTTTTTCTGAAATACCTTCCATTTTCCAATTTTTGCAGTCTTCACACCAATATTATTTTTACTTCTCTTAAAATTACAAAATGTGTTACATTAGAATGACAGAATGGTAAATGCCAAAAGAACAACAGTATTAACTAGAACAGTGTTTCTTAACCCGGGGTCCGCGAACCCCTGGGGGTCCGCGAGTATATGTATGGGGGTTCGCAGTCTCATCTCTGGACCATTTAACAATAATAAATAAATGCCACCAAAAGTCTCGTAATCGCTACACTTACTTAGCACAACGAACATGCGCCAGCGGGCGGTGTACGAGACTGACTGAAGTGAGTGAAATAAATAAGTGCGGGCCATGACTCTTCCCCCCACCACACTGCCTGCGCCCGACACTTGCGCCTGTCGCTCGCGACTAGTGCATATTTTGTTTTGTGTTGCGTTGGAGATAAGTATAACAAAATTTTGTTTTTCAAGTGATTGTGACAATGAAACGCTGGTTAAAACCAAATGGCAGTGCGTCATATGCTACAAAGTTTTGTCGAAAGAGTCAATGAAACAGGCCAAACTCCAACGTCATTTAGAACAAGCTCTTTGTAACAAATCTAAAGCCTTTTTCAAAATTAAAGCCTCGGAATTAGAAAGAAGCAAAAAAACAATGATTAAGACTGCTACTGGTACCAATAACGAAAGTGCTGTATTAGCGTCTTACCAAGTATCATTGTTAGTTGCAAAAAGTGGTAAGCCCCACACCATTGCTGAAGAATTAATATTACTGTGCCCTAAAATTATGGTTTCCTCTATGTTGGGAGACAGCGCTTCAAAAGAATTGGACGCTATATCGTTATCCAACAGCACACTGAAGAAGAGAATTGATGAAATGTCAGGAAATGTTAAAGAGCAGCTGATTTTGAACGTTAAAGCGAGCAGATTTTATGCTTTGCAATTAGATGAGAGCACAGATATTAGCAATGACTCAAACTTGCTTGCAATGTTCGTTACGAACACGACAGCATAAGTGAGAATTTTTTATTCTGTATACCTCTGCCTTCGCACACTACAGGTGAAGCAATATTTGAAGTATTGAACAACTTTATGTCCACTCATGAAATAACGTGGGATAAATGTGTGGCAGTTAGCACAGATGGTGCTCAGGCTATGACCGGTACACGAATAGGACTTGAGGCGCGTGTGAAGAAGATGAATCCATCTATTATCTGGCATCATTGCTGCATTCATAGGGAGGCATTAACTGCTAAAAATATGCCAGAAAAATTAAAAACAGTGTTAGACGACATAGTGCAGGCGGTGAATTGTATTAAAGCTAGACCTCTAAATTCCCGTATTTTCAGCATCATTTGTGAAGAAATGGGAAGAATTCACAAGTAGTTGTTATTGCATGCTGAAGTGCGTTGGTTGTCTCCTGGCAAAGTTGTGTCACGTGTTTTTGAGCTGAGAGATGAGATCAGAATGTTCTTTTTGAAGAATTCTGTAGGCTGCATCAAACATGCTGATCACTTCAATGACTTTGGATGGCTCACAATGGCAGCATATTTAGCTGACATCTTTAGTGTCCTTAACGAGCTGAACTTGGGTCTACAAGGGAGAGATGACATCATCTTCCAAGTTGAAGATAAAATTGAAACAATGCTAAAAAAGCTTGACCTTTGGAGAAATCGTACAATTTAAAAAAAACTATAATCACTTTCCTACACTGTCAGCATTTTTGGAATTCTCTGGTGAAACAATGTTGCCAACACAAGTACAAGACAAAATGATTAAACACCTCCGTGCTTTGAGGTCTTCGTTTCGGGATTATTTTCCAGTACCCTACAAAAATAAAAATTGGATATTAGACCCTTTCAACACAGATGTTACTGATATTACTAGCTTGACAACGGCACAGGAAATCCAATTAATAGAAATATCCTGTGATTCAGCTTTGAAACATAATTTCAAAGAATCCTCTTTATCAAGTTTTTGGGCGAATGTAAATAAAGATTATAAGGAAATATCAGAAGAAGCACTGAAACATTTACTGCTTTTCTCAACCACATACCTCTGTGAAAAGGCATTCTCTGCTCTTGTATATACTAAAAACAAATACAGAAACAGATTAACAGTGGAATCCGTTTGAGATTACAACTTAGTAGTAACATCAACCAGAATATCACTAATTTAGTTGTGTTTGATTTCCTAGGGTCCTTGGCTGAAAAAGGTTAGGAAACGCTGAACTAGAACAATTGACTGACCACTGAGGACAGTGTGGCACGGTTTCAAGAATCGCCGCAACTTATCACGGAAGTTATTCAAGAAGGGGTAGGGGGCGAGGACGATGGCTAGGCAGGCAAGAAGTCAGTTTTGAACAGGATTGGACATTTGGCAACCCTGAGATAAGAACCCGAACTGGCCAGCTGCGCGCTTGGGAGGGGAGTTAATGCTTTGGCAGGTAATCTTGACTTCATGGCACCACGTGTATGGCAGGTTGCCTGGGATATTCTGGAATTCCAGGTGCCAAGAAAACATTCATTCTTTGTGTAGTCGAAATCTGATTAAATACTATGAAAACAACATTCTTTAAATTTTATTGCAAAAGTACGTGGATGTAGTTACTTCACGAGTGTAGGTATTACTTTTTTAATAAGCTAATTAGGTTTTACCTACCTACATGCATGTTAAAACTGAAGTTTTTCTTGTCATGAAAGTTTTGCATGGATACATTTTTGAAAATTTTAACTGGTATCAATTGACAGTTTACATAATGTGCCTGTGTCATCCCAGGAATTACAGTTTTGTTATTGGCTGTTTAGATTTATAGTGCAAAGTGTCAAAAAAATTGCAACTTCTAGTAGCTGTATCTCTCAAACTATAATCTGTAGTGACACTCCTTTTGGCACAAAAACTAATTTATGTGGTACCTTTACATAGCATAGTAATCTGCGGTAAAAAAATTTTGGTTCCAACTATTTTAATGATACCCAGCAGACTTATGTAAAATTAAATATTTAGATATACTTAATTTTTTTAATGTACATATTTTGGTAGGCAAGTTATTTTCCTACACTTCAGAGTTGTTTCTTCGTTTTCAAAGCACTGCTATCGTTTGCAGTTGAAAAGAATAAACATAACAAACTATTCAATGTTACTCTTGCTAATTAACACTGCAATGAAAAGATTAATACGAAAGAAAAGGGAATAATTTGTCAAAAGTGTAAACTTTGTAAAATTATGTGTGTCAGAACCAAACAATGCAACTCCTATTGAAATAATTACTCACAAGAGGTTCTGATCTACTTCTTAGTACCAATTCCAAATGCAACATACTGCAGAAATAATCCTTTAATAAAGTGTCAAAAAATTATACAGGTAGTTGATTTGTAACAGGTTTTAGGTAATTAAGAAAGATTAAATTTATGTGCTGCCCTCGTCTTTACCGAAAGAGTTTTACTTAATCATATCTACATTAGAGAATCACCACCTTTTGTACAATACGTAATTTATGGCAAGATTGGGCAAAAAATCCTGAAAATGTGCTTAGTACATAGTTGCTCGTTGGCATAAAGTTTAGGTTATGTCCTGACTTAGCATCAGCAGTTAGCTCGGGAAAAAAATTCTTCTGGGTGTTTAAAATATGAGCAGTTTCTTCGCAAAACTGTGGCATAGTCTAAACAAAACTTGGAACAATTTAATTATAAAAATACCTTTCACCAGATGTGACGCTGTAGCACAAACTTTCTCACTTGTTATAAATGCTGCGGAGAACTTTGCAGTAAGATGGTGTTACTAGCAGAGGCACTGGCTTGAAATGTACCTAAAATAGTTCAGCGTTTTTGGGGCCTCTCATCTCTCACACATGCACCCCTGGCCCCAAACTATCTACCTTGGTTTCATTTATATTCAGTGGTGCTGTTAAAATTAAATTTTTAAAACTGCCACAGAAAATAGCAAGTCTGCCCTTCATAATTAACAACTAAGAACATCACACATAATAGTCTTTTCCTTTCACTGCAGGAAATATAACATACACACTCAGAAAAAAAATTAATATTCAAAAATGGTAATTAGATTATGCTAATAAAACCCAAAATTTGCATATCTGTGATCATCAGAGAGAAAATACCACATAATGACTTAATTCCTTCAGTTCCAGATCTTATAAATATTCATAATTATTCATATAAACTATGTCGATCATGTTGGCCAATTAACAATAGCAATGAATTACCAAAAATACCTAGAAAAGAAAGGTGAGTGAAAGCATATAATTTCCTTGCAAATCAAGGGTAAATGATTATTAATGAAAATGTTAGTAAACCACAGCAATAATTTATGCATTAAATAAAATAATTCTATATTGTACTTGGTATAACATATCTACTGAACTAAATAAAAATAAAAGGAAAAAACCAATAAAATTTATAGTATTATCAGGGAAAAATTTGCTGGTTTGCATAGTTATAGCATTGCAGACAATGTTATTATAGATCACAGATTAATTAAGTGGTATATAGAAAGTTTTCTGTCTACCATTGTGTTAGCTGTTTCCATAGACAAAATAAAGCATAAAGTTTTCATAGACAAATTAAGTATCAAGAATGTCATAAATTTGTTTTCAGTTGGTTATAAACAGATTTTTCCCCATTGGCAGCATTTGGGAGGGTATGTCGATTTAGGTACAAGGAGATCTGTCATCAGCTTTCTCAATAGCTAAAGGTGGTGAGTATAACCACAGTTTCAAGTTTAGAAAAAAATGTTATCACTCTTAAAAATCTAAGATTTGAATACCTACTTTTGAATATATTTAACTCTTGTTTTGAAGTGTAGTGTTAAGATTTGTCACAATTTTATGGTGAACACTTATTTTTTCCTCTTTAAAAATATCATTTTCAGGGTGGTTAGAAATCCTGCACTTCCTGAATAATGGCTATTTGGTGCCATATATAGGTGTGTGCGCACATGTTCGCATGCATGTGCAAGTGTGGCCGCACGCATTTGCGTGCACGTGTGAATATATGTTTCCGGACAAAAGCTGAGAATAAGGCAGCAATAAGCAGCAAGCAGATAAGTCATATACCATTTACAGGAACTGCAGGTTTTGCATGCAAGTTAACTGACAGTCGAAAGTACCTTCATTTAGACAGTCATTCATTTAAATTGCACGAAAGACAGAATCGGAGCAGCATGTGGAGCTGTCATCAGTGCTGAGGTCCACTGAGCAACCGCGAATGTAAGACTGAGAGCAGAGTCCTGTGTTCGACATTTAGAACACTTATGAAGAGTGGTGTGTGTGAATGAGTGTTCCCAGTTTCCAGTTCGCTGTAGTTCTCTCACACTATAACTGTATTTACAGTACACCCAATGTCCTTTTGATTGTACGTAAACTAGGTATGCACGTAAGAAAAATATGTTTAGTTGATTTTTGTTAGATTGTAGTAAGAAAAACAAGTTTGCGATCAATTTTCATTGTACGTAAACTATGCACTTCAGAAAATAACTGTCTTAATAAATGTTGTTTCCTTTTAGATGATCTATCTGATGACACCATATTCGACCCCTGTTCCCATTTGCAATTTCAAAGTTTTCTCTCCTCCCATTCTTACCCCTATCACTGGTACAGTGTTTATACTCCTTCATTCAACCCAAGTTTTTTTTGTTAATTTTAAGACAATTTTGGCAGGTGCGCACACACCCACCACACACACACCACACACCACACACACACACACCACACACACCCACACCACACACACACCCACACCACACACACACAGATATATAGAAAGAGAGATTTTGTGGGTTATATCCCTTGTAAAAAAAATTCACCATTTCAAAATTGAATCTGTAGGATTTATTAACTATTGCTGTATATGATAGTTAGCAGCATTAAAAAATCTTTTCAATAAATCTATTCCTACCAAAATATTTAATAGATTGAATTCTCTTTTTGATTTAGTTTTGGAAATTCATGTACCTTTCCATAGTCCTTAAGAGATGTCTCCATATTTGTGTGTTTTTGATGGTGCATCATACCATGAAATCTTTTTCTTTTCTGTATTAATCAGTATAAGGACTGTTATTGTTTGGTAATGTGAATTTGTAGGCCTGTATCATGCTATAGATTATGAATCCACAAACAGATTATTTAATTCACAGTATTGTTTGAAATTAATTTGTCAGCATGTGTGTTCATACCCGCAGTCCTGTCAATATAAGATTTTTTTTTTTTTTTTTTTTGCAGAGACTGCAGTACGGTCAGAGTTGATGGAACACTTGCCAAATATTGCAATGCTGTGTCATGAGGACAAGCATAGATTGCAGCACCTTATATTGAGTGACCTCCTACCGCTGGTGGTCAGATGCTTGGCGGATTCAGACAACCAGGTAATTGTAAATTACTATTTTGATCATAGTGTTTTTCTGATTTACAGTGAATTTGTATAACTTATATGCTTACGAACATAGTAAAGATCTTTATATATATATATATATACACACACACACACACACACATGTTTTGGAAGCAAAGTGACCAAACTGTGCCTGGGGATTGCTGACGTGAAAAGAAGAAATTTGAAATATGACACCTATGGTCCATCTCAAATAATGTCTGTAGAAGCCCCTTAGACCCCTTACACATGGGCGATTTTTAATCGCCGGGTTGGGCAACAAAAATTTTACTGCTCGACTCTTACTGTCGTATAGTGCCATTTAGCATTGGCTGCAATAGGAAGTCACCAAACTCTTTACAGACGAGGGTTTTGGCAGGAACAGTCCTGAAAATAGTCGCAAATCCCATCTACCGACAGTCGGACCAAAGTGTTTTCCTTTTCATACAAGTGACTTACTGGTGACTTCCTGGCCGGCGATTTGCCCTTGGACCTTCTGGCATTCGTAGACCCCTCCTGCATGGTGATGCGGGCCTACTCCATCTAGTCATTTTCTCTGTGTGCTCATGCAGTGTTTGTGGAACATGATGAGCACTTCGATTGCGGATACACATCAGAACCTGCAATTATGGAAATTTAGAAGTGAAGACGAGAGCGTGGGAGAAGATTGGTACAAAACAATGTTTTTATCAATTTCTGATAATGTGAATTATTAGAAAAGATTGTCAAGTCTGAAAATTTTCCATAATGCCCAATGTCAACGTAAACAAATTTGTAGTTTGAATAGGCAACAGCTAGGGTAGAGAAAATAAGTGCTTCTATTTGAAAAAAACAATCCAATTTCTGTTGGTTTGATTATTCTAGCATGCTTCCCGTCAATAGCTCAGATACATTTGGAAAGTGTTCCTGCTTTTGGAAGCCATATGCTATTCTTTTGAAGGTATCTTGAGTTGGTGTAGGAATAATCTGACTGAAATTTATTCCAGATTGCTTGGCATGTTTCTCTAACAACGTTTGTGGTGGTTGTAACTTTGCATCTAATTGTAAAATGTACTTCCATAAACGTGCAACCAGTCCGCAAGTACATGGAATAAATATAATGTTTCAGCTCATAAGAAATTTACAACCATTGTTAATATATCGAAAGCACCTGTAAATATTCCAAATGAAATAATGCTTTTAAGTGTGTATAATATTTAATAACAGAAAAATGTTTTATAAAAAATTCCACCACCTTTTTAAGTATTCTGTTTTGCTGGTAATACACGATGTATTTTTCAGAGTATGAAAACGTACCAGAGTTGTTATTATTGGTGTAATACCAACATGTAAGATAATATAACATGCTAAAGTGAATTATCTATTCTGTATTAAGATTATTTTAACAGTTCTCAATGTTCTTAAGGATTCCACTTGCATAGAAATAGTTTGTATACATCTGCCAAAGTGTCAGTAGTTGCAATTAATGTGTATCGAACTTTCAAACTGTTCTCAATATTCTTCTTCAGAACATATTTACTTATACAGTATGAAATGTCGGGATTGTAAACGACTTGGCTGCGGCTAATTCCTAAAATCCAAGACTTCATTCTCTGTATTATGTTGTGTGTGCGCATGTACACACACACAACCTGTTTTTTATTTCTCTTTGTTAAATTTTGACAACAGGAAATCATATTTCCCCACTGGAAGGAAAACCTTCCATTTGTTTGAAACTTAATGGTAGTGTTTTTCGTTATAAATTACAAGATTCAATGAAGGATAATTAAATTATTATTTGTCCACACAGCATCGTTCAGAGAGGCCAACAGGGAATTTGTTCTTGAATTGACCTTTCGCCATCCACTATTACAATAGAATGTAATTGGCAATCAAGTGGATTTCGGTTCATTTTGGTGCTACCTGACAGTCACCAGCATAATTGTTCACATTCAGATGGGTCTTAATAGTCTTAAAATAACATATGCAGGTTATTCTTTGTAAGTTTCACAGCGCAACTAAAATGAAATAACATTTTGTTCTTTTAGCTACCAGACTCCAAAAGAAATGGGAAAGTTTAAGGGACTGCTATAACCGGGAGCCTTAAGGTTAGCAAGAAAGTAGACAAGAAAAGCTGCATCCACAAGGAAAAACATACCTATATTTTGACCAACTGTCTTTTCTGGAACCTTTGGCAGATGATAACATTCAGTCTACAGGATGAAGATAAAGGTGAAAATGATCCACCAGATACAGCAGAAAAAAGACTAAGTTATGGCTACCCCAAGGAAGTTAGGAATGTTAAGAAAGTCGAGTAATAATGAGAGGTGATTATTGTTCTGCATGAGAGAATATTAAAGAGATGGACATCTGAAGAAGATGCTAACCTATTTTGCCAGTCTATGTTAAGTGACATGAAAAAGATTTCTGAAGACATGAAAACTGACGCAAATTGCGAAATACTAGAGGTATTCAAGGAATACAAGACACTTAGCGGGCAAGTCTCTGCTCACCGGGGATATACCCCACAAGGTGTACAATACAATATTTCAGGTCGCATTGAACAACCTTTACCACATCTGCCTGAACATACATCACGTAACTAACACATGCTGTACCCTCTTTCTCTTCATTTACAGCCTTCTTTCACAGGTTCTTATACTCTCCCTCAGCCTCCGCTTCTAAATATTCTCTCTACATCTCCCTCAAACTCGACGCAGTCTCCCCCAGGATCACATGGCAAGAGCCAACAAACTGATCGACTACATCATTATGCACTTGTTAATATTTTTATTTTAACATGTATAAGTTAATATTAAAATCTAATTGTCATATATTACAATTGATAATTATTTTTAGTATTAGTTTATGTATGTATATTTTTAAATAATATATAATATATGTTTTCCTTACTTATTAATTTAACATAAAAGTGTTGAAGAAATAGTTTGTCCAACTTCCTCCAGTAGTTCAAGGAAAGAAAATTTAGACATCTGGAAGAACATAAAAAACGTAGAATCCCCATCCTCTGTCACAGAAGTGATGTCAAAGTTGATATTGGATGAAAGTAAGGTTGGTAAGTTGCACTTGCTCCCTCCATGTAAAAACAGCAGTTTGCACCCTGTTATTGCATACAACTTTTTTAGCTTGAGGGAAAATTTGTGTTTGATGCAATCATATGAAGCAGTAAGTCATAATTATTCGAAAAGGCACTCCCGTTGCAACTCTCTAGGAACCACTATTTTTCTGTAAAATGCACACGAAGGTTTCCAGTTGTAGCAATATTAAGGTCTTGTGGGTAGGCAACACATCCTACACTCGGAGGTAAACATACGCTAACTGTAATACTGCATCACACACTGACTAATTACTGCCAAGAAAAACAGACAGCAAACAAATTACAATTATTAAATGTGCTACGCCGATGTTTGGTGGCACATTATGAAGCAAGGGGGTATAAGTGAAGACAAGATGTTTCTGTACAACTTCTTAACTCTGGCCGTTCTGCAGATACTGTTAACTACATGTGTTAGCAGGTGTGTGTGTGTGTACACACATACACACACAATAAAGTTTGACAGAATGTGACCAACCTCCACACACGCGCGCGCACACACACACACACACACACACACACAGAGAGAGAGACACACACACACAGAGAGACACACACACACACACACAGAGAGAGACACAGACACACACACACAGACATACACACACACATACAGGCACACATACATACATACATACATGCACACATACATGCACACATACATACATACATACATGCACACATACACACATACATGCACACATACACACATACATGCACACATACACACATACATATATATATATAGTACCTTATTGTGCTTTATTGTACTTATATGAAATGCAGTATGACATTGCTGTAGAAATTTTGGCTACTGTTTACTACAAAATTACACGTAGCGACTTTTTCAGTGTGTATGCCATTGCATAACTCTGAAATTTCTGTCCTCAAAACATAATTATATTACTGTCTTAATAATATTTAAATTTAATTGTGGTGATAGATTGTATAGGATACTGTCAACAAATAGATTTAAAAAATCTAAGTAGACTTGAACTGGTTAATCATGGGATAGCATAATTCAGTTAAAGAATGTTTCCTCATCCTCTTCCCCCTCCATGCCACTTTCTTTCCCTATGTCTCTAATGGACAGTACTACACAACATTGAATTTTAATTCAGAAAATGTACTTTCTCAAAGATATTTCAATTAAATTTTCAGTGATGGTTTTGATACACACACTGCCTAAATGTAAAGTAGTAATTTGGTGGTGCAGGTTCGCAAGTGGTCCCAAGAGGCATTGATGGTTCTGATGGAGCAAGGGCTCATTGACTTGAAAGCTGTGGAAGACACTGTGTGCCCTATGATTCTGACCCTGACTGAGTTGGACAGCTTTGTAGAGCTCCACACTGGCGTAGTTACTGTAAGTTAGCAACTTCTTGTACTACTTACTATATAACTTAGATATGAATAAGAAATTATCAATTTTCTTATTTCGTTAGCTTCAATAGCATATATCAGGTTTGTATATGCAGTGGTGTATTACTATAAAACTTGTAAATAATGAAATGCTTGCTATAAAGTTGTAGATTGTACAAAACAAGAGAGAAGGTTCCATAGTTTACTTTAAATTGTACAATACTTGCAAACTAAACTGGCTTCATTTCCGTATTAGTAGTTTATTGCTGCATTGGTGTGTGTGTCCAGGCATGATATTTGTTTGGAAGCTCCCATGGAGACAATTTGCCATTCACTTTAGTGTATCCTGCATTAAGGTTTTGTCTCATTTTTTCCACTTTAGCTGCGCTTATTTTTGGGGAAATAAGTTATGGAGAGCTAACTAGTGAAATTGCAGTCTTCTTTGTAGGTTCAAGAATTGATTGCACAGTGAATGAGGAATGGGTTGTTGCAGCCATGATTTGTTTTTCTGCTTCTCATGAAGTTTCAGTTGAACTTGTTCCATATAGATTCTTAGAACACATCTATAGAACAGCTCATTCACTGTTACTCTGTGGGTCAGATTATTAAATTTTATTTAGCTCATCTTTATCAAGAAAACACATTGTAATTGTTTTATTATTATTATTTATTTATGCACTTCCACTTTGAAAATCGGTTTCGTTGTGGGTTCATAACAATAATATCCGTATATCATATCGTGTAATTCTGAGGAATGAAGTTTGGATCATTTTTTACACTGTTGCTAGAGCTCTGTGCACAACTGAAATCAATATTCCTGTGTTTATTCGACAGTAGAAAGCTGAAAAATTGTGCTGCAATGCTCCTTCATTGTGCTTGGAATAGCAAAATGACAATCCTAAAGATTCACAAAGGTTTGAAATTTTTTTACTAAATTTTGCTGCATTTGCATTGGTCTTATAGTTGAGGGTCTATCAAGAACACTCATCTATTGTTATTCTGCAGTTTTTTATTTTTTGTGATCTATAACTTGATCCTGAAATACTGGTTTTTAACAGATGTGTGTCTTCATTGTTTTAGTTTGTAAAAAAATTTTGTTCTGGATCTTGATTCTCTCTTGCCATTGGTGAAGCAGCTTGCACATGTAACAAAAATGTACCAGTGTAAGCAAATGTGCCTTTTCACAGGAACAATATCTTCTAGACTAGTTCATTAGTGGTACTGGAGATAACATAGAGTTACTTTGCCACATAACAGACTGTTGAGGCAGCATAGTGTGTTTCCAGGAATGCTCGGCTTGCACCTTGTATAAAAATGTGTACATACAGTATCAGGTGATGTTCCCACGGTGAGGTGATTGGTTAAAGACAGTCGACGATGGAGTGTGTACACATGGATAATGTTTTGTGTGCTGTAAGGCTTGTGTTGCAGGTTTGGCCAATGGAGCTTGCTGGTAGCCAAGTGAAAGACATGGGTAGTGAGATGTTGCATTTTTGCATCTCACTACCTTGTCTTTCATGTGGCTTCTTGCACCACTCCCACAGTCAACAGTGAGACACGCTGCTCCAGCAGCACATGTATTGGTGCAGTGTTCTGGCATCAAAACTGGTTTGTCATAGTGTTCTTGGTTCCTATCACAGCCAGCTTTGATGAGCAGAAAGTTGCACATTGGTCTGCTTTTGGGGTTTTCAACTGGATTTTGATCATGGGCCGGGCCATCAATTTGGTTGTGAAATGTTGCGATTAATACTCATATCACAGCCACTTTGATGAGCTCGGAGCATGAATCAGCCTTGCATCACAGCACAATTTCTTCAGTTCGAGAGGTTTTCTATGGTGTACCACAGAAACGTAAGAAGTTTGATTCTTAATTTTCAAATAGTAAAGTTTTTTTTATAATTTTTTACAAAATATACTATTTAAGTAAGTATGGAAATGTTTGTCCTAAAAAATTGTATTTCCTTCATTTTACTTGCAAATTATTGCAGTTTCTGTCTTCCTGAGGACTTTTAAACATTATAATGCTGGTATTTATAGAACATTAAATTTTTTAACTCCCGAAATTCTGCATGCTGGAAAAATTTTTACTGTATTAGAACGTTATTAAAACAACAGCTCACAGTTTCCATTAATAAGGTTGTTAAGACAGGTTGGTAACACTACAGAGGTTTTTGGAAATTTTTGACTGATTTTGACCCACAATGAACCCCTATACATTAAAATTTGCCATGTTTTCAATGAAGTTCGAGTTCAATCGTCTCTTTTTCTCAACAGTGACAAGTGTGCAGCTGGTGAGTGGAATGGCACAAGCTGTAGCAGCTAGTATCATACTTGGGCGTGAGGGGGTGACCTTGTGAGTAGGGGGAAAACAACCATCATTTGTAACTGTCTGGCATACACTAACCTGCATGAATGTGTGCAATAGTATCATGCACACTGCAGACGTTCATTGTCGATTAAAAAATATGTAAGCTAAGTTGTTATATATACGCAAAAACACGACACATTTTTGCATACTCATCTTTCATGCGAGGAAGTTGCTGGCACTTGTTAATGATTATGAGAACAAATAGCGCAACAATTCTAAGTTCACTCCTGTTAGCATTTTGTTGTTTTTCATGTTGGAATTTGATAGTAATATAAATAGTATACATATCCAAAATTGAGGTTCAAGTGTAAAGACATTATCAGTATTCTGGAACCACAATCTGCTATTAACCCACTTTTGACATTGCATATTTAACTACCTTTTCTTTCGTTCTGGGTGGAGGGAGGGATGGATGTAGTCTGGTCGTGCGGCTTCTTCCTCTTTATGCTTAGGTGGATAATCCACCTTTTCTTAGTCGGCGCCGACCTCCACCTCTTTGTTTCTAGGTACTGAGAATCTCGTTCCTGTGGTGTAGAGTCTTATATGCCCCTGGGGTTGGGGTGTGATCTTGTTCTCTGGATTCGGTGGTTTGGGGTGACGTTGGGGTTTCCTCGCCAGTCTGCTTGCCCCTGGTGTTGCTGTTGGCAGTGGTTCAGCAGGGTTCGGCTCACCTGTAGCTGTTGCAGTTGCACAGGTTCCTCTACTTTACGTGGTGGGGCTGTGTGCTGGGAAATGACGTCACCCCTTTGTTCCCATTCAATTGTCAAGAGTTTCTTCCCCTCAATCTGTACACTGCATTGCCCACAATCTATGGTGCATTTTTGCTGCTTGAACTAGGGCTGCCCCAAAATCACTGTCTCCCCTATTTCGGGTGCCACTAAGAACTCCACAGCGGTAGTTTTCTGATTAATTTTGACGGCCAACTTTAGCTTCCCTTCCACCTAGAGAAGGCTGTCTGGTTGGGCCATCTGCTGCTTCCCGTCCTGGGGTGTCAGGTGGGTTCTTTGGTAGGTGAGTAGGTCGCTTCTAATGAAGTTCCCGGTGTCATGTCAATCATGGCAGCGGTAATATGTTGGTTGACCCTCACTTTAATACGGTGGCATCAGAAGGGTGGGGCTCCTCTACTAACGTCTGTAGTTTTTGGCAGGTCTGTCATTCATATTTTCTATAGCTCTGAGGTGGGATGGGCTTTCTTGGCTCAAGCTCCCTTCTTTTGTTGCCCGCCAGCCGGCAGGCTTTACTAGGCAGTCATGGTTAAAATGCCTCATGGCATAGAACCAGCACGTAGGGAGGGAGCGTGGGGGTGTCTGGGGCATTGTAGGGAGTGTGGTGGTGTTAGGGGTGGTAGGTGGAGGATTAGGGGGATACATCTGCCCTACTTTCTGCTTCGGCCCACTTTCCTCTTTCTGTGTCGCTTCCTCTTCTCCCTTGCCACTTTTTTACGCTCCAAGGTCGCCTGCTCCAGCTTCAGATAGTTTCTCTGTCTGCCTTGCATGCTCAATCAGCTCTTCCATTGATTGGGGCCTGGTAATTTGTAGAAAATTACGTAGCTGTGGTAGCAACATGTGTGCTATTGTCTGCACTGTGTGCTCTCTTCGCTCCCTTCGGGATAAACTCTGCAGTACATTTGCGCTTTTATTCTTATGAATATTTCCTCTTTTTCACTGGTTTGAATTTTATTGTGAAATTTGAACGTGAGTCAAGCAAGGACCTCTTCTCCGGAAAACTGTATGGTGAGGCGGTAGCAAAACAGGGATGAGTCATTGACAAACTCTCCGTACCTGTTCTACCATTATAACCCCTTCTCCGCTAGCTGTTTCTTGATCTTCATTACCCATTCTTATGTGGAGACTCAGTTGTCTTTAAATTGTTCGTTTTCACATTCTTGTGTGAATCCTACGGGGTCTTCTTGCAAACTAGATTTTAACTCTGGTAGCTCGTGCCCGTCCGACCTCCTACTTGTGGCCGTGCTGTGGTGGTGTCCGTGGTTATCTTCTTGCAATCTACTTGTGAACTCCGGTAGCTGGGGCCCATCCGAACCCATACTTGTGGCCGTGCTGTGGTGGTGTCTGTGGTGGTGTCTGTGGTTACTAGGCTGGTATTCCTCTGCTCGCCAGCAAACTGTGCACCAGTAAACCAATCCTGGGCATGTTCTGCACTTATCGGGCCACCCAATGCAGAGGTAGTGAAACGTTTGAACACAAGTCCTGCACCTGACAGTGTTAACCGTCGTACATAACAGGTTATCCAGGCACAATAAATGTTTTGACATGTACAGCGTTCTTAGAATCTGAATTCAAGGCCGTCTGCAGTGCTACCAAGTACTACAGATTTTCTGTAATTATTACTGATTTTAATGTACAGTTACGGAATTACGGAGGCTTACTTGTTTATTACGGAAATTGATAGCTGTGACAATGCGTATATATTTTCGTATTTTTTTTTTTTAGTGTGTACATATTTAGGGTACGATTTATTGTTTGCCGTAGGGTAAGTATCGTACTCTTACCAGAAACTTGCATGCGAGTCGACAATTGGGGTATTCTCTGCAAATAGCGCGATATATTCGGTATCATGAGCAGTAAAGATTGTGGCAACACTGGAAAGAGAAAAAGAGCATTGTAATGATGCGGTGTTGCCATTGTGTGTGTGTACTATAACCTAACATTGCCCAACCAAATCTAATTTAATGTGGTCGTGTGTTAATTGACGTGAAGCGTGTTGCGGATCCGTGTGCAGCAGCGAGCAAGAATGTTTTACAGAAATATTGTGATAGGTACACAAAAGAATGGCAGTGCTTTGCTCCATCAAAAATATCGGAGAGAGACGTTTTTTGTGAAGTGTGCAGCTGCGATTTTGTCATCGCGCATGGGGGACAAGAGGACTGCCGGCGCCATGTTGAATCTAAGAAGCACAAAGATCACGGTAAAGTGCAATCTGCTCACAAAACAATTTCATCTTTTTTTGTAAACAGCGGTGAAAATGAAACTACCAATGCTGAAATGTTATTGACCTCGTTTCTTGTGGAACACAACATTGCACTGGCCGTTTCTGACCATGCTGGTCATCTCTTCCGTACAATGTTCCCAGACTCTGCAATAGCGAAAAAATATGCTTGTGCAAGGACTAAAACTTCCGCCCTAGTTCAATTTATGTCGAAAAAGACCAACGAAAAAATTGCTTTTGTGTTGGGGGAGCACTGACAAAACGCCATTAAATTGTATCCTGTCATTTCTTTTTTTAATGAAAAACCAGGGCTAGTTTGTACTCTGCTACGAATGTACAGACAATACAGGTGAAGGCATTTTTACTGTCGTGGATAAAGAATTAGTTTCTTGAGGAATATGTTGGGAAAACTACATTGTTTTTTCCTCCGACAATGCAAACACTATGATAGGTGTCAACAAAGGAGTTTTCTCCTTTTGTAGGGCTCATTCTTCATTGTTATTCTTGTCATTTAATCCATTTGGCTGCACAACAAGCTTCTGTTCAGCTTAGTATTAATTTTGAAAAAATTTTGGTCCAGGTGTTTTATTTTTTGGAGAAAACTAGTAATAGACTAAACACCTTGAAGTTACGTCAATAACTCTGTGTGAATAAACCACATAACATTTTGAAATGTGTGTGTACCAGATGGCTTTCACTTCTGGAATGTGTTGAGAGGATTTTGGCAGACAGTCCACTTCATGCTACCATTTCACAGTTTGAGAGCATCAAGTAATTGATGGGGAGCCCTTTGATAAAATTCTACTGCTTGTTCCTTGAAAGTACACTTCCTATGTTCAATGCTGTGAATGTATTTTTACAGCAAGAGGCTCCAGCCATTCATATGTTAAGACATAAATTGTAAGGATTTCTTAAAGATCATTAAATCATCTGCTTTACAGTTGGGTTCAACATCAATCACTAACATTAACTTCAAGAAGAGGAAATACCAGAAAGAAGATACAGATTTGGTTGTTGGCTCCAAGTTACGAGCACAGTTAAAAGAGCTTACAACCCAGGTTGATAGCCAGACATTTTATTCTTCTGTGCTTGATTTTTGTGTTTCAGCAAGCAGTTACATTTTGGATAAATTCCCATTAAATTATGAATTTCTGAAGCATCTTGAAGTCTGTGATATATTTAATTGAGAAAAACTGCTTCTTATTCATCTGTTCAATACTTTATTGAGTGGTTCCCAAGACTTTTAAATGTTTCAGAGTTGGATGTGCTGGAACAAGAGTTTACTCTGTATCAGTGTGAAAGTTTCTCGGGTGATATCCTCAGTGAAGAAAGAATGGATATTAGCTGGTGCAAAATTTCCAACATTAAAAATTAAAGTGGCCAACCAAAATTCAAAGCCCAGCCTAAAATGATGTTGGCGCTATTGACTGTGCCCCACAGCAATTCTTCAACACAGAATTTTCAGCAGTGTCCGCCGCAATCAAACGGAATCTAGAGCGTCTCTGTTAACAGCAACTTTAGTCTTATGATTGAGCAACTAAAAAGTAATTCAATCAATGAGGTGTGTTACAAAAAGAGATTCACCATGAAGGAGCTTCAAGAAGCTAAACATGCAACGGTGTGTTTCCTAGCCAGTGATAAGTAAGAAGGTGTGGATGTGTCTTATTTATGTTTTTAACAAATGCCGGTGATTATTATATTGGTGAAATAATTTTTCTGGTTTACCCATGTGCACAAATTTAAATATTTAATACACGTGTGTTGTGTGTATGTCTATTAAATTTTGTGAGTATATCTGTATTTTAGAGAGAGATTTTATTGCTCATGATTTATGCGTATTTTTTTTACTGATGGGTGTGCTTGGAGGTTGGCAGCTTTGCGCCTGTAAACTTTGGCTTGTCCACCCAACCTTTGCATGTATAGTGAAATCTGTTTTCACGGTGGGCACAATATACAAGATACGTTAAAAAAAAGGTGGCTTTTCAAAGTTTGTGGGCTACGTACATTTAATTATCGGTTTTTTTTTTGTTATGTTGGTACATACGTCCTTAACTTATGTTGACATTATCAGCCATTTTGCGTTTTAGTTTGTTTTTGACAGATATAAAGGTTAGACGTGTTTTGGTGTGCTTGGCAATTTTTTGCTATAAAAATATGGATCAAAATCTATATTAAATTTTTTGTGAAAAATTAAATTAAGTGCTCAGACGCACTTAAAATGTTGACTGTGACATTTGGCGAGTTTACTTTGAGCAAAAAAAAAGTTTATATGTGGTACAAGCTCCTCACAGAAGGCCGAGAAGATGTTATTCACTATGTCCACCCTGGACGCCCCAGCACGTCGACAACCTATGAAAACTTGAAGCACTGAAGAAAATTGTTATGGAGAATTGTCAAATCACTATTAGAGAAGGATGTCGGTATATAGGTTGGCTCATGCCATGCAATTTTTTCAGATTTTTTGGGCATGAAACAAAGTGTGGCAGTAAAGTTTGTTCCAAAATTTCTAAATTTTGATTGAAACCATCGTCGCATGAGCATCGTTCAGGAGCGTTTGAATGACGTCAACGACGATCCAGATTGATAAAAAAGGTCATAACTGGTGACGAAACATGGGTTTATGGTTATGACATCGAAACCAAAGCCCAGTCATCCCAAAGGAAGTGGCCAAAAGACCCAAGACCGAAAAAAGCTCGCCAAGTTTGGTCAAATGTGAAGGTTTTGCTCACTGTTTTCTTTGATTACAATGGCGTGGTTCATAGTGAGTTCTTGTCAAAAGGTCGTATGGTCAATAAGAAATATTACCTTGAAGTTATGCGCCGTTTGCGTGAAGCAATACAAAGAAAATGCCCGGATTTGTGGCAAAACAATTCATGGCTTTTCATCACGATAATGTACCGGCTCACATATTGTTGCTTGTTGGTGATTTTTTGGCCAAAAACAACACTGTAATCATGCCTCAGTCACCGTATTCACCGGACTTGGCCCCCTGCTACGTTTTCCTGTTCCCAAAACTGAAGAGACCCATGAAAGGATGGAGGTTTGCCACGATTGAGGAGATAAAGACCTCATAGCTGGGAGAGCTCAAGGCCATACCAAAAAGCGCATATCAGAAGTGCTTCAATGATTGGAAAAAGCGCTGGCACAAGTGTGTTATATCTGAGGGAGATTACTTTGAAGGGGACAAAATAGATATTGATGAATAAATAAATATTTATTGAGAAAAATAGTCACTTTTTTTTTTTTTTGAACAAACCTCGTATCACGTGTTTCACCGTTCCACGTTGTGTGATGATGCGGCAACTTTTGGTCACTGGGACGTTTTCCTGTCCCATCCATTGCTGGGTAGTTCTCACCTAGCTCAACTATGTTCGGGTTGACTTCAGTTATACTGGGCACCACGGGGTGTTTCCTGACTCCCCAAAGTCTCTGTGTCGGCTAGCTGGTTCCCTTGGCTCCCTCCATGAAAAGAACTACTCTTTACCATTGTGGCGTGCGACACCAGGAAGCTTGACACGTCACCTTGGGGGGGGNGAGAACCATGGTTGGCCTTCTGGCTGGTTATTGTGGGTGTGCCTTGAGGTAGCCGGTATGCAGGGTCGGCCTGGTTAAGCGGAGGCAGCCTATGTTGGGGGTGGCAGGGTGGCATTGGATGCTGGTTTACCGCCTGTTGACTGGCGCTGGGGTCTCGGGCGGCGGGGTGGCAGTGGATGCTGGTTTACCGCCTGTAGACTGGCGCTGTTGCTGACCGCTGGCAGGTGGCGGTGGAGAACTGCGGGCCCGTCTAAGGGCAGTTGGTGTGCGGCTAGCGGTGTCTGGTCCAGGGGCTGCTGGGCTCTGGGGGGCGGCGGTTACTGGCGTCCAGTAGCTGGTGCTGAGGAGGCACAGTCTCACGCGGACGGGATGTGGTGTGCCAGTGATATTTCAGGGTGGCTCGAACAAGTTGCTAGGGATAACTGAGGAGTGAGGCACCTGCAGTCGGCGGGAGGCTTGTGCCTGATCCCGAGCGGAGGAAAGGCTGAAGACCGACTTGGGATGGGTTACCTGGCTATTGGTTGGCTGTAGGGGCTGTAGATGCCTTCGTATCGGCCCACTTAGTCCCTCCTCGTCGGGTGAATGGCATTAGGTTAGGTACTACAGGTCGTCACAGTAAGCAAAAGACAGGTGACAGTAAATCCCCTAGCTAAGAGTATCCAGATGAGAGAACGTCAGACCCAGTCAGGTCTGGTGCTACAACCGGCAAACCTCACGCAGTGGTTGGAGCAGATTAGCCTACTTGGGGTGGCGCTAAGGCTACCGGGTCACACCTTGTCAGGCCTGGCACTCCAATTGGCAAATTGCACATGATTGAAGGAGAGGGTTATCTGACACTGGTGGTCTAGTTGCTTCCTTATGGAGTGTACCTAGTAGAGGTTCTACTGTATGTGTGTGCCAAGTACCTTTGTGCACTGGGCCCACAGTATGGGTGGCAAATTGTGTGGTGTTTTATGACTACCAAACTGCCCAGTTAGGGAGCCTGCAGCCCTACCCTACTATCGGCAATGCTTTGGCAAAACTCTGTCTCCTGCCACTCCCTTGAGGGAGGGCGTTTACAGAGGGGTTGATAGGTACAAATCACCCTTGGGATTAGAACGCAGTGTGTTGACTTGAACGTATTTATTCTCAGGAGAATAAACACTGTGACTCGTACTAACTCCTAGGTTTTCGTAGTAACCAAGAAACCAGCGGAAGTTACGTTACAAATAGGTGAAGGGGACCTGTTAGAGCAAGAGCAAACCTAGAGCAACTAATTAAGTAGTTTTGAGAATGACTCAAACCCTTCTGTCTAGTGTGGTCCTGAAGGGACGGGTTGTGTTACTCCCAAGTGGAGTGCGTGTGTGTAGTGTTAAAGCAAGTTTTACTGGGAGTAGATGGAGGTTGGCAGAGGGCCCTAGCTTGGCAGTGGTAGGGCAAGTTGCAAGTTGCCAAGGCAGAGGAGGCCAGTGCAATGACAACTTGGGGCTCGACCGGCCCCAAATATAGACTGGTGTCTTTCTTCGTGCATCTTCGGCCAGATGGCTCCTCCCTGAGAGGGCAGTGTCATCCCCTGCTCTGCTCTGTTGACAAGGGTTGTAAGTGGAGTAGCTCGGCATTGCGGGTGGTATCACAGCGCTTGCTTAGGGGCAGGCCGGCTCTGTTCAGGTCCCGAGGCAGTTGTGCATGACTGACATGCGTATTTTATTGCTACTGGCAATTGTGCGTAGTATTCATCTCTCGGATGTAGCTGTCCGGGTTCGTACCCCTTTGAGGGCGTTGTTTCTTCCCACTGACCGAGTTGAAAGTCGTAGATGCTTACATACTGCATTGCCAGCTATGCATCGTGCATTAACTTAAAAAGACAGATATTTGGCATGTACGCAACATGCAACTGCGTGGAGTATGTGGTTTCACTCCTCCCGCCGCCTCCTTGTCTCTGCTTAGCCATGAACACATTGCCTGATCTATAATCTCTCTGCATGCTCTCAGCTGATTATATATGGCATTTTTAGATGTTATATTCATTTAAACAAGTAGAGGTGAAATGTTTTTTAATGTTTTATGTACGGTATTACTAATACAAAAATACTTTTTTTAAAATTCTCATTCTTATTTTGTTTATTTGCTAAACATCTCATATTCAAAATAAAGTGTAATAAGGTCAGAAATTGTATTTTCTTGATGTACATGTCTGAACCCTCATCTACTGAAATCTTGCATGTATGGAAATTTCTTGACAGTCCCCTGAAAAACAGCAGATAGGGAGTTTACTGTATGGCAAAGATATTGCAAAGATGTTTCAAAGATTGTGTGTTGATAGATGTGAAAATCAATGTTGGGCATATTCAGAAATATTCACTTCCAATATCTCAAAACCACTCATCAGTAACTCGAGACACAAACATCCCTGATATAAACTGGTATTGTTGCTAGCAACAGTTTATTTAGCAGAACCTGCAGTGCTGCTTACATCTGTAACTGGTAGCGCTGCCTGCAGTAGCACTTTGCCTATTGAAGATGGTCTGTATTATCAGCTAGAGGTATTGTGTTAGTCTTTAAATAATTTTGAAAGATTTATCTGGAATGAGTTCAAATGGCTAATGTTATATGTGTACCATTTAATTTTTTGTTTTCAAAGAAATGGTTTTAAATAACAATGTTTTGTTGTAAGCACATCAGTTAAAGTGCATTGTTTAAATTAAACATATATAAGATAATGTTTTTAAAGGTTTTTTTTTGTTAATCCTTTATTGAACAGATTTTTAGAATGTTTTTCATTGATATTTATGGTTTGGTAGTACACCGTCCCAGAAATGTCATGTATTTCTGTGTTTACTGTGCTTTGTACGTGCATGTATGCATTTTTTGTCATGTTTGGTGTGGTATGTTTTCTATGCAAATAGTTTTTATATTTTAGGAGATGATATGTCCAAGTACGGCACATGATTCACCAGCACTCGAGAGTATAATTGGCATTTGGCCCACCCGTCAAATTGGCTGTGAGGTGTCAGCTTGGGATTCATATCACAGCCATTTTTGACGAGTTGGGCCGATGTCCTCTCCCAGAAGAGGCTAGCTCTGCGACTCCAGTTGAAGAACTGTGGCTCCTGTTTGCCCGACCTGTGTCGCTCACAGAGTTGCTGTGATGTGTGTGGTCTTGTTGCTTCATATCACAGCCAGCTTTGATGAGCGGTGCAGTGGGCACCAAACTACGTCTCTTATTGCAAGTCTTCAAGTTTTTCTTCTCCTGGCCAATATTATGACCTGTAGCTATCAGATAGCTACTGACTGTAGCATCAACTTATCAGTAGTGTGTGGACTGTTTAGTTCAAATTATGCATGTCCTTAACAGTTTACTGGGCTGTGGTGACATAACAGAGGAATAGAAAAATAAGCAATTAAGGGACTTGTAAGGGTACTGGGAAAACTTCACATGTACACTTGTTTTGAAATAACACAGAACTGATGTACCAAATTTACATATGAAGAATAGTTCATAATCTTTACCTGTGGGAAAGCATTTTATAACTGACATACTTGCTAAAAAAAAGATTAAGATATACTTAAGTCAAAACTGAAATACTCTCTAACCTACATGGATAGTTTTTTGATTGACCAAAATAAAAATCTTTTGAATGTTGACAAGTAATACATGCAGACTTGATACCGTTCAGATGTCAACATCTTGTTTGCTGTGTGGATGGGTACAATATGTCTCAAGAAATAATAGCATATGCTGTAGTTGATAAATTAAAAATAGTCAACCGTGTTAAGAAAATAAAGGCAAAGTTGAAAGACTTTCTTGAGGCAGAAAAAATGCATTGTGTTTCTGTCAACCTCAGGTGGTGAGTCATGATCTTACAGCATTGCTAACACCTTTTGTCAGCTGTGAAAACAGTCCTGCTTCTTCCCTGACTCTGACCCTCCTAAATGGGGTGTCTTTTGGGACGAAAACTACAAACTTTGTTCGAAAAAGCAGTGAAAGTATAGCATCTTTTTGACATGTGCCATGTACTGTTGGTGAAAGGGTTTGGTCACAGGGAAAAACTTTAATGTTTACAATGGCAAGACTAGCCAATTACATATACTGAAGAATAACTAAAAACTACTGGCAACATTTTATGTTCGTCAAACTGGAGGAAAATTATCTGCAATTCATACATGGCAGAAGCCCCAATTCTGTCAACATCAGCAAATTCGGCAGAAGCCGATTCAAATCGGCACAGCTCTAGTAACAAAGTTTATTGCCAAGGGAAAAGTGTGTTGCAGAAGTAACAGTATATAGCATTCCATAGTTCAGCATTACGAGTTAAAGTGGTTATAAATTTTTGGACAGTTTGAGAATAGTCTCTTATGCATACTTGTGGAGTAGCATTAATTGGTTAGATATGTGTGTGTGTTTCTGCACGCTTGCTTCTTTTGTGTACAGTAAACCCTGATTTTCTGACAGTTGCAATCTTACATTCTCAGAAATTGTCAAAAAAATCACAAACAATTAAGGGAAAAAATTATTGTAATTAACTGAAAGGAACTGCAAACCATATTCGTTACAAAGTATGTTCATTATCATGGTACAGTAAACCTTAAGGCATGTGTTTTAAACTGTTAAATGGCATGCCACAATCTGGAGGGGAAAAAATTACCTTTTTCACTCTCTCATCCTGTGCGTATGCTTGATGAGGCCACATGTACATTGTACAGTATGAAGAGAAGCTTTGTCTCATGCACTGTCCTCTTCTCTTCCTCCTGCTTGCACAACTGATGTGTGTAGGTGATCTCAATAACACCGCTACCAACAGCATTTAGTTTTTCATCTCCAGCTGCCTTAATACTGCACGAGTTCTCAAACTCATTAAAAGAACTAAACCAATCTAAACGACTTGTAACATGTTTAGTAGCTCCATTATCCACCCACCAATCCTCTGCATTAGGCTCAGCAGCTAAGATTTCATTGTGAAATGTTGTCACCTCCATTTGCATGTATACAGATTTTATAAGGTTTGATTTTATGAGCTTATTCTCAGGAACATCCGAAAGCTTCCAAAAATTTGAAGGAAACCACTTGCACGAATAAAAGAGCAGGGGACATGTTGCATGAGCAGGGGCAGTTGCCCTGGCCGTCACAATAGGGAAAACTCAAGAATGCCATGTTGGTTGCTGGGCAACAATTTCCAAATCGCCATCCATTGACAGGTGGAAGCAAGGTCATGCTTCGACAGGTTTATACTAGGACAGCTGGATGTTGAAAGTTCAGTGTAGGACATCTGAAGCTTAGCCCTTGAAGGTGGAGGTTCATATTAAGAATGGGTAATATTTTCTGTTGTGACAAAATATTCAAGTCATAGTGACTGCACTGACAGTTTCACACAAGTCCTCGACCAGTGCCAGAGATAATTCTTGTCTCAGTCACTCTGTCGCGGCCACTATCATGTGCTGTGTCACTGGCAGTGGTAAAGATTATATGATAGGTGGAGTCTGCAAGGCCTAGTTAGCTACATGAAGGCAGTTCAGTAGATATGACACTATTGGCTTGCTACGTCCTGTTACATCTAGCTGGTATTATTTAAATTGTTGTGGTGGTTAAGTATAGTTCATTTCATATAAGGCCACATTCTGACAGTCAGTTAGTGGCAACATAATTTATTCAAAACAAACAAGGTGCCATTTACAAAATCCTGTATCAGCTTATGCACGAACAAACAAAAGTTAATATTACGTTGGCTATTCTGAGAACAGTGTCGAAGCACATCACACATGCAGAAAATACGCCGATAAGAAAGAGTTTGTAGATTAATTAATACATTTTATTTTACGTAGTCATAAAACAGCAGTCTTTAGTTTTAGAAACGAAACTTTGTGATAAAATAGTAATGTACAGGTGTTCAAAATGAGATACACAATAAAACGATATGTATCCAAAGTTTCCATACTCTCCAACCATGTGCTGCCATCTTGTGAGTTACAAGTGCACCATCTGTTGCAACATGCCCTTCTACGTCATCTGTTATCCATATCCCAAACTACACCCAGAAACATATTATAGTTTTGTTGTTTAAAATAACATATTTACGCGCATATACAAATGGTTTTATTTTCCCGCAAGCTCTGTATAATTTTTAAAGTAACATATATTTCATGTACCGCGTTTACGAACGACCCTACACACGTCCACCAAGCTCAGTTTACGAATGCAGCACCACCCAAGCAGTTCACCAATTGCCACATGTAGCAGCACCTCCTGGACGTGCTGACTCGCCACATGAAAGCCTATTCTGGACACACCAGTTGATGGCGAATGAATACATAAACGCATAGGCGCTGCAATTGTCAACTGTCAAGAGTGTGGCCTTCTTATATGGTACACAGTATAATAGCGATTTGTAGTGCTCTTCAGTGTTTGAAATTTTGTATGCCTTCGTTTTGCAATTGATACTGAAATATTAAGTCAAAAATGAAATCATCACACAAAGGCAAAACAACCAAAGTGCATACAAATATTATGAAATGACTTGATGTTAAAACGAACTTCAAATGCAATTGAAACTAAATAAATAAATTTTTAATACATATCTAAAAGTCTGTAAAGTGAGAAATATTAACATCCGGCGCATGACTACGTCTTCTCGGGGAATGGCGCCTCTCGGAATTGGGCAAGTTCTCGGCACCGTTCCTGTCACACGACTGCTTACTCCCGTGTGTGCTTCGCCTCCCGTCTCCGCTGCGCCTATCTCGTCTCGCTGCTGTACCGCCGAACAACTTCCGTCTTGGCTGGCGATAATTGACTGCCGGGATCTGAACCCGGCCTCGACTGCCTCACCTGACTGCCGACTCTCTGCGTGCAATATGTCTGCCTGACTGATGATTCTCACTGATGCTGGTAGCGTCTCCCGACGGCCCTGAACAACTGATTCCGAACAACTGATCTCCTGCCTCGGCTACTCCTGAATTTAATTTAACTCGTGTCCCGCTATGTTCAAGTTAGCTGTCAGCTGTTTCTCGAGAGAGAAATCGGAAAATCCCCTGTGTACCTCACTGGTTTTTGTGTAGGATTTCGTGTCTCGTCAGCTGCTTATGTGCTCCAACTAGGGCGGAGGGAGGGTGCGGCAGGACGTCTTGGGGATTCCTGTGAGCGGTGTCTGCATTAATTTTCGGCGGGGGCTCCCCTGATTCCTTCACCGAGGGCAGCATATCAGCTATTTCTCTGGACTTACCCTGTTTCTCTCAACTTCAGTTCTTCCCCGTGTGCCCTTATACGTCGGGACTGCCCCGAGGGTTTTTTCCCCCCAGGGTGTGAATACAGCGCAATGCCTATCCCATGTACCTGTCACGCGTCACAGTTACAGTCACCATTATTTGTCACTGTGAATTGTGTCTCACTGATTGTCCCCCTTCGGGAATGTTGTCATTACTATCTGTTCCTGATATGAATGTTAGCTTAGTGCTCTATAGATGCAGTGTACTGGAGAATGTGTATGTGCATACAAAAACTGTTTTAGTTGGCAGTAATTGACCTTTCAAAATGTGTAATTATATTTCATTTTAAAAACATCCAATTTTAGAGACCGCAAATAACTATGGTTATTAAGACAGGGTTGTTTTTTTTTTTACCGGACTATTTCAGAACTTTCCTAAACCCTTTTAACATTAAAACCTTTACATTTTTTGGCAAGGGGGATTTTGTGCAAATAAAAAACTGTTGAATATACTTTACTCATCTTTAACCCAATTTGCAGCTATATTTTCAGTTTCATACAGTCGGAAATTCAGAGATGTTATTTAAAATATGTATATTTATGTTTACATTTTCACATCTTTAAAATATTATAACACTCCAGAAAGTTATGTACGGTCACTTGTTTTTTCCAAAAATTAAGTTCTAACAGGAGTGGAGCATAATTTCCAGCTAGCACAAATTCCATTTTTGGTTACTTCTCATGGGATAATCATCAGGTTTATTGCAGATATAAACATTCATCTGTTGAAATAGGATGTCTTCATAATAAAACAATAACCGAGAAAGTTCTATATAACCTCTCAGTGAAGCCAAAAATTTAATTTAAAAACAGCAATTGACCAAACACAAATTCCATTTTCAGTTGTTTCTCATGGGAAAATCAGAGGCTCTATTAAAAATTTTTTTTTCCCAAAGTCTTCAAAATAACATAATAACCCAGAAAGTTATGTACCATGTATTAATGCCAAAAATTTAGTTTTTAACTGATGTGTTAATTAGTGGCATAATTTAATATCATAATTTTCTGCAAACTCATTTCATTTTTAGTTGCTTACATCATGAATGGGTCACTAAGTCAGAAGTACAAAATAAAAATCCGTAAACATAAATGAAATTGTACACAGATTAACTTCGCAGGCCACCAAAAATCAATAGTTCTGTACTCAATCTGAATTACATTCCAAAAACAGTCAAATTAAGGTTACAACAGCACTATAGTAAAACATCTGAAAGTGAAACACAGATCTAGCAGAGACAGGCTATAAAAAACATGCCACAGTGGCATTATTAGCTCCTTATATTGCTGTGGGCATGGGATTTGAGCATAGGAATTCCAAATGAAGGAGCTGGAGAGATAAAGAATTCCTTTGCTGATGACTACCATGCAAGGGGTAAGGACAGGCAGCAATCAGTTGGTACTTCTTCAGCGTTATCTCTCTATGAACTTTGGTTTTTGATGAACAGATGAAAGTCTAAATTATTCATAAATATGAAATTAGTGGGTTTAGATTGTGTTGAAACAGTTTAGGCATCAATTAAAACACATTTATTTGCCATTTTCATTTCAAGATTTGTATATTTTTTCAAATGAATTATAATTAATGGTTGCAGTAATCTTTGGTACTATGATTGAACAATACATCCGATAAATGCAGGGCAAAAAATATGATTTTAAGATTGCCACAAACTAGCATTACTGTATATATCTGAATCTAAGATGACCTAGATTCTAAGACAAGGATAGGGGCCCACCACTTTGAAGTTGTGCCTCCAGGTATGACAATTGGTATTCATGCCTTCAATAGATGACTTAACCTTTGGTGTTAACCATACTTTAATTAAATCTAACATTAACATTCCTCTCTTCTTTAAAAGTGCTCCGGAACTTCTGGTCATTCAAATCTTTTCTTGACATGTCACAACCAAGCTAGTTGACAGTTTTCGTTCAGCATCGTTTTGCGACTAAGAATTACGAACGGTGGCAATTTTCTGCCATCTGCCGATGTTGTAAGAATTTCTCTTGTGGTCATCTTCTCACTGTCAGATTTTTTCACACACAAGGTTTATACAGACAGTATTAACTGTATCATTGGCATGTCGAAATATACAGGTTTTTCTTTGCATTCACCATATGACCATGAAAATTATTTTGCTTTAAGGCTTGAAACGTTTACCTCTGGAAAGCAACAGGTTTTCTTAAAATCAGATGGTTATATCTGGTAGAGAGATGTTCTTCGCTGCAGAAAAACCTTCATTCTCCTAAGGCTAAATCATACCTTTCTTATTTTGAAATAATTCTCCATGAGGTTGCAATTTTTTTTTAATTTCGTGGAACTATGTAATGTTTTGGTCCCCTTAATAATTTTGTAGTCTATTTAAAACTGTTCAGTTCCTACCTTTGTTTCCACTGTTGCACATTAACTTCAGACGTGCCTTATTTTTGCGCAGTTGCACAATTGTTTGTATTAGCAGCGTAATTAGTTAACCATCATCTGAAAAATTTTGCTGTAACTTCCCCTTTTGCTTTTAGAGAAAATGCTGCAGAAGTATGTCTAGTTTTCTTGTGGTCAGCCGTTTCCATAGTACAATAAATTTCGATACAGCGTAGAAGTTAATATACCTAGACATTTTATACTCGTAATGTGTTTGTTAATTAGGCATCGTTATGTGCTACAGATTGACGCGTAACGCATATTGGAAGTGTTAGAAGCGGCGCTGTCATAACCTCATACCCCCGCCAGTTTAAACTGTGTAGGGCCTTCCGGACGACACGTGTTACCCACTAAACGTATGCCGAGGTCAAGACGTGGTGAGGTAGCACTTGTTGCCCACGGGTGTCCTCTCCCACCACCCCCTAGCAAGCCCCGTGAAATTTGTACACGCCGAGAAATGACAAGATTGTAGGGTGATTTCCGCCTGACGTCAAAAACACGTGCTGAAGGAACACACACAGAGAACAAGCAAACAGCGTATGGCAGGGGCAACAGGCCCACACCACCCCTTCCCCCAACCTACAAGAACCAGGGTGCGTGGATGAAGTGCTTTGTACTGCACATTTCCGCCTCCCTCCCCCAACAAGGGAGACACGTGTAGGAACTTAGGGAGGGAGTCGAGAGACAATATAAGCCTCTTTGCGGGGGGGAGGGGGAACAGTTGAAGGGCGTAAGTGATATCGGGTCCGTCGGTCAGTCATATCGGGGCAGTCGGAGGCTGCGATACTCTGTGCCGGGAGAATCGGTTACGTCAATGAAGTCAACCAGTCAGGAGCTCGCAGCGAGAGAGACTGAGGCCGGGGAGATCGGACCCCGGCCAAGTGAGTCAGTCGCATCAGTCAGTCAGTGAAACCCCGTCGCCGGAAAGCCGACGAGCGGCAGGTGCCGCTGCGTTTGGAACAGCCATACCGGGATGCGCAGGTAGTCAGGAGAATCATAACATTAAGGGGTCAGCCATATCAGGATGCGAAACTCGTGGTTCGGGGCACAGGGCAGAATCAGTTACCAGAGTTACGTTGAATGAGTAGTTTCACCATGCCGGGACGCGAGTCAGTCATTCACCAGTCAGTCAGTTACAATAACGCACCGAGAAGGCGGAGTCGTGGTGAGCTCTAATGAGGAGTGCCATGTCGAGAGAGTGGGAATAGTCTAGTGCAGCCCTGCGCCAAGAACGCAGAGGCTGGGGTGGGGGCCCGTAAGGGGTCCCTCGCCGGGATGTGGTAGGGAGGTAACAGCCAGTTACAACCCTACGCCGAGAACGGAGCGAGTGGTGAGCTTCCACGAGAATTGCCACATCAAGAGGAAGCCAGCTGAGTGCAACACACCAACAGTCACTCCGAGGGCCTGTAACAGGGGCCATCTACTGCCGGAACGTATCTGGGCCACCCAACTCACCAGACCTCAACCGCCGGAACCACTACCCCGCACCAAGTACAGACAAGTAACAACTTCGTCACTCAGGGACGTATCCTGTCACCTAATGCCCCCACAGCGTCAGAAACGTAGCCAGAACACTAATCAGCTCTTCAGGCCAAGAACTTGCAGGGCATTAAAGTATGAGTAAATTCTCGGCACGAGGTGCCGGGAAAGTATTTATAAACTCTCGGGAATGTATGAATAAATTCCCGGTCAAATAAACAGGTTAAAACCAAGAATTAATGAAGCATTGTTTTATGTACCCTCAACCTTCAAGGCACCTTACAGTCTGTGCCATTGAACATTAACTGAGGTGAGGAATAGCGTCAAGATTATTATGTAGGTCATTCACAGTTACTTCAAACTTTTCTGAAGCCCTGTTAAAGTCCTACTTCCAGTATACTCCATCTTATGAAACTAATCTTACGTGGGCCTAGAAAATCACACCAAAGGGACAGCGCATGTATTCGTGCACAGTTACTGTAATACAATTTCACATGAGAACTATTCATTACCAACACACACATCTTCTCCCTGTTTTTATTCATATTATTTATAAATGAAACATTATTATTAATGTATAAAGTATAAGTAAAAGTTGAATTTAACCAAAGATAAAGTACTTTTATGTTAACGCAATTATTAGGCACTGGCGATACATGGCACATTTGGGAAACAACCCCAAGCTGTCATTCATGGTGTGATTTTTCAAAAATTTGATTCAAAAGTTTGAAAAGAAACCACATATACTTTACAAACATGTGCCACAAACCTAAATGCACATGGTTAAAACTATTCGACTCAAAAATCTCTCTTTTGAATTTAACGTGCCCCTCACTTTTTCAAATATTCAATTAATGGTAAGAAATATTTATTCTCCGTTTTGGGTATATACAGTATTTATACAGGAATTTTGCGGGGATTGTAATATTGTGTAGTTTATTTGAATATAATTTTGTACTAGAATGTGCGTCACCTAAAAGTTGTTATTTTGAATGTAGTGTTTATCATGGCTGATTTCCAAGAAAATGTTAAAGAATATGGGGTAGCCTTAGAAAATGGAGTGTGTGTTACTGTGTTAATTGCCATCAAACTTTTTAGGCTAATTCAGTAAAAATTTTAGGTAGTGTCAATATGTAAACAGTGGTAAATTGTTTCTTATATGTTTGCTTGTTTATAGCTTGCGAAAGCTAATTAAATGGCAAGCCATAGACCATCTAGGAAGGGCATGTGCTTTCTTGTAAACTAAACTCTTGACACAGTGAAAGTAGTTAGAAATGGTACGTTCTGCGCCAGGGGCTGGGGTCGAGGGATGAGGTGACTGCTATCTTGGATGACATCATGTGGCCATTTTTTTGCTTTTTTACCCTTGGAAATTGCCTTTTTTGCCTCAAAACAGCCAAAATCGTCAGAGTTTGTCTCAACATTTCTTGAATTTACATCCAAACCAGCAGCATTATTCAGAACTAATGTTTTTTGTACAAGGCGGTTGACTTTTGCACAAATTCTGCAGATGACTCAACAGTTTGGCAAAGTGACTCCTTAGTGGGGAATGAGGAGTGGAAGGGTTACCCTGACATTCATGCTCTTCTTCCACGCCAGCACCATCCATTTTGCCTGAAGAATGTTAGTGTTCAGTGCCTCGTCATGCAACTTCTATCATCATGCTCTGCCATTCCACCATCGTTTTCTTATGTTGATTCTGGTCTCCATTTACCTGCCGTCCTGGAGGGGAAGTGGAAGTGTCTCGTGCTCTGATAGTCAGTATATTCATTACATAGGTATCATCCCGTACAACAAAAAGGACTGCAGGGTCAAGTATGCCCTAAGCGCACATAAGCATAGTTGCCTGCAATTTATGAACCATTTAAGGTATAGTCACCAAATTCATAACATAGGCATTGTCTCCCAACAACGAAAAGGACTGCAGGGTCAAATATTTTTTAAGTCCACTTTAAAGCATAGCTGCTCATCTACCGAAGCTATTGGCATCAAATTCATATCATAATTATCTCCTCTGATGGAAGACAGGGTGGTAGCATCAAGTAAACTGTAAGACGTCTTATAAGCATAGTCGACCGAAATTTCCCATCCACCGAAGCCATAGTCGTCACATTCATAACATACATATCACTTCCGACAACGAAAGGGACTGCAGGGTCACATAGATCGTAGGCCTTCGTTTAAGCAGAGTTGGCTACCATTTCCTACCCACAGAAGTTAGTCACCAAATTCATATCGTAGCCCCTCACTTCCAATGACAAACAGGATGGTAGGGACAAATACACCTTAAGCACTCTTATAAGCATACTTGTTGGATGATTCCCACCCTCCGAAGCTACGACCACCACATCACTTCCAACTGCAATCAAGAAGATTAGGGCAAGTAGGCCTTAAGCCCTGTTTCAACCATAGTTGGTCAGCATTTCCAAACCTTTGAAGTTCGCGAACATGTAAACACCGTCCACGCATGTAAATAAAGGTTTTAATACAGGCACATAGCAAAGTTACCGTTGCATGTAGGAGTGTAGGGTCTGAAATAGCACACACATACGCATCGGCCTGCATGCATTTGTCTAGCAAATAGGTGCATACTGATTTCCCTCTACCCCACTACAGAGAGAGAATTACAACATAGTTTCATATTCGACCGGTTGGATGGCGATATAAATTATTGCTACCATTGAAATCTGACCGGTTATTAAACAGAACCTCTCAGCATCGGTACTGCATGAAGACAGCATTGAGGGGTCAGCACCATGAATTCAACTATGATATGCACAACTAACACCATCAGTCCAACACAGGGGCGAAGGTCCGAGTAATCGTTAGCGTGGTATCTCTTTACAACCAGCTGTATACCACTTTGTTTTTCAGTATATAACTGTACCGATATCAAGACATTCGTAGTTGCTGGATACACTACAACATGCACACTATGATATCAATAAACACTATCAGCCTAATGCAAGGGTCAGGGAAACCGAGGGTAAAATATACAAACCGTACTGTACATGGAAAAATCAGTCACGTAACAAACAATAAAGGACTGGCGTGTATGCAAGTATATAACGAGAATGATGTTATAAAAATTCACAATATATAAAAAATACCCAATGCAGCCACAGTCCATCATAGTGATATCTGTGTTGCTATCATGCCAGTAAGTTTAATAAAAACTAGAATGGATGCCGACATGAGAGAGAACGAATGATCACAAAGACCAACTGCAAATATTACTACAGTGCGTGAAGTGCAATACACATTACACAACTCGTAAAGTCTGTGTTTCTTTGCTTGCCAAAAAACTATATACATTTAAACCATTAGTCGTCCAAGAGAGATGTCACTGCTACGCACTGATGCAAGTAGATATAAAAAATAATTATAAACGCAAATAGTTAGAAGCATTAAACAACCTATGTATATTGCGCAAGCATCGAGCACTAAGTCACGTGTCTAAAAAAAATTTAACGAAGCCGAGAAGCATATTTGCGATAAGGACAACACTGCTACGCACTGATGCAAACTGATATAATTATAAAATGTAAAGGAAAATATTTATTAGCACTCACCAGCCATTGCAATCACACATTACACAAGCGTTGGGTACTGTATACTGCTTTAGATGATGCTAGACAAGGCCAGGCCGTCATGGTCAGTACAACAGAATAGCAAACGTCTTCCGTACAGAGTGAAATGAAACCGTCAAATTCTGAGTACAGCCAACACTCGCAACACTGGCAGTGGAATGAGTCCGAACGGACTGATGTTGTGTGATGGACTAACATCGTGGGTTTCTGTAAGGCAGCCCAGGCAGCCGACCGGCGACATGAGCACCATGCAGGTCTCGGCAAGTCGAAGGATGGTACACAATAGCTGAGAGAGACTCTTCATTCAGGCTCCAGGGTGGCAGACTTGCCAAGTCACACATACACTTCCCTTTACGAGAGGAATTAGTTATACGGTACAAAGTAACAATTTATTTCATTTAGATATATCAAGTTGTAAATATTAGCATGTCTCTTTACAATATCACCTCTAATAAACTGCTGTTGGTAGAAAATATTGTTTCTGTCTACCCTAGAGGGAAAACTGGTTACACATTGAGACTGCAGCCATTGAACATTAATCTGAGACTCAAAAACACACGTAGGTCTGCAGTGTCTATCCTACAATACATTTAAAAAGGGAAGTTTTCAGGTCTTGATAGATAATTACAGAGACAAAATAGTGTGGTAGTTCCTTTCGATGTGGACATATCTATTCCCTAATTGACTGCGCGGGGTTCTGTAAAGAGGTTTTGTGTCTGATTGGCGCTGCATGCTGCCAAAGGTTGCTCTCGCCATCTTCGTTTCTCCAGTCGACCGCTAGAGTGCAAAACTACCGTCTGCTAGAGTCGCGGTGGTCTTTAGCCTTTTTAGTTTTCCCTTTCCTTTTCTATTGTCATGGTTTCTGCTGTGCTGTTGTGAGTGAGGTAAATGGAACTTGTCAGTGTGTTCCTATGATTTTTTATGAAACAAAATTTAGGTTTTTTTGTTCCTCATCCCTAGCATAGGTGCTGTTCAAAATAACTGCCAAAGTTCAAGGTCGTAAGATATCACTGTTCCTGCTATTGCGAGTGGGGGCAAATAGGTTTTCTCAGGGTTTTCCCTTGTTATCTTCATCCTTAAAAATATTAACCTGTATATTGATTGTATTTAAAATGAAATAACTTTTTTGCCTGCCTTGTATAACAGAATTCCTCTCGTGAAGGGAACTGCACGAGTGACTCGGCTGGTCTACCACCCTGGAGCCTGACTCGATCTCGACTAGTGTATGTAGCATCCTTTCGGCTCGATGAGACCTGCACAGTGCCTGCACTGTCTGTCGTCCACCTGGTTACATTTCAGATTCTCAATATGTTAGTTGATCACACAATGTTAGACATGGTGGGTGCGTTTCATCGCTAGTGATGGGGGTTTGTGAGTGTTGGCTGTAATCTAAATTTTGCGCTTCCATTCCGATCGGGTTTGTATGGAAATTGTTTGCTCTTTTGTTGTACTGACTAGGACGGTATGGTCTTGTATAGATAGAATCATCTAACGCAGTTTACAGCACGATGCATGTGCAATATGCGCTGGTTGGTAGGTGCTAGTAATTAGTTTCCTTCAAATTTAATTTTTTTATATCTGTTTCCAACGGTATTCAACAGTGTTGACCTTTTCACTTCCACTGCTTATCGACTGTCGTAGAGACCTGAAAAAGTAGGTGTAATTTCCCCCAAAAATGAGTTATTTTTTCGAAAAATAGGTGCTATTTTTGTCAAATACAGCTGTTATTTTTTTGCTATAAAAACGCAGGTTTCTGCATGAGAATTTGCGAAGTATTACTTTATTCGTAAAACCTGAAGTTGGCAGTGTTATTCCTATTGAAAAGCAGTGTTTTTTTTTTGTAACAATTATTTCTTTGCGACAATATTTATTTCCCAGAGAAACCACAGCCACCTTTTTAAGATAAAACCGCTAGTTTCAACAGTTATCAACAGATAACATTGAAAACCATTTCGCATTTTCTTATTTAAGATTTTGTATTCTGCCAGACACCTGGAACAAAGGTCACAATGTACTGGCAAGGGCATACTGTTTCGTGAAGAGACTAATGCAAACAATTAATACACAATTATAAAAGCACTCTTTAAAAATAATACTAAAAGTGCCTTGTACGAACAGAAAAAAAAATTAGAGAAATTTACCTTTATGGTTTTAACTATCTGAACTTTCAACAACAAATTTTTTCTTTAGGCCTGCTAACAAAATTTTTTTGTTCAAAAGTGTCATTTTTTACTGAACATATTTACATAGAATATGTATGATAAAAAATACAGTTAGCTGGAAGAATACAATATTAAAAAAACGTGAGAATTCAATTTAGAAATATATTCTACGTGAATAAATGCATAAATATACATTTTTGACCCCTGCATCGCTTTGTAAAAAACAAATAATTGTTGGATAAAACGTGAAAATGCTATGAATGTAAAAAACTCAGTGAGCTAGTTGGTGTGAATTCCATAGATAACGTGGTGCTTGATAGACGCTAACTCTAAAACGGCGGTGTTTCCTAGTGAGCAAATAAACTTTTGCAGGGCCATGAACTTGAATGTTAGTTCAAAGTGACGCATAATCACTTGCGGTCATGTTATTTATGGCCGTAAACGCTCGTTACGGAAAGTAAAACATGTTTTCCTTTATGGTGATAAATCCAAGAAATCTACTGACCAACTCTGCATGCATTCGTATTCGAATATGTAAAAACACACTATGATAAGCATTTATGTGACAACAATAATTCACAAAAATAGTACAGGATTTTGTGCAATTTCGTGAATTGCAGCTAGAATTCTCAAAAATCTTAATTTTTCGTTTTTTATGTGCAAATTTGCATTTATGTAGCCTTTGCTAAATTCAGGTGGTCTACAGTATTCACGAAAATTTCTTCTTAACTCTTGCAGTAATTTACATTATGATTTCCTGTGAAATATTCTCTAGTCGCGAGTAGTCTATGGTTGTCAAGACCTTGCAATAATTCCCGCTACCTTAACAGTAACACTTTTGTTTGGCGATTATTATATTTTTTAACTGTATATGTGAAAAAAAATTATGGAACGGGTGTTTCGTTCAAAGAAATCTACAAAATGTGATCCACGAATTATTAACACTTACATTCCAATTTTTTTACATCCAAAAAAAAAACTAGTTGCTGCAAGGAAGATGGTGGACGTTTGGTAAACAGTTTGATGAGTATACCTAACCTCAACCACAAAACGTGATACAAACATTCATATTGTGTCAGTGTGCATTATTTTTTTTGCCATATTTAGTTAGCAAAGCAACAAAACAGATCATTGTGTAACACTCATTCCGCAGTTATAGGTTTAGTTTTAAGTAAAGGTCGGAGTAAATTTTAAAATTGTTTTATTTGAAGTAAAACGGGAAAAATTGCTTTATTCGCACTGAAATGCAAAAATTTGGGTTATTTTTCCTTTTATCGCAAATGTTTTTTTTTTTCAGGTCTTTAGTCATAGTATTTTATTTTCGTCTAATGTGACTTATGTTGCTCGATGCTTGCACATTATGCGTTTGTTAATAGTGAAATTTGTGTGTCCTTGTACTTTAGTGTAGCTAGGTTGGAGGGCATACATGGGGAAAATTGTTTGTTATTCTGCTGTACGAACCAGGGCTAACATGTCAGTTTTCAGAAGCATGGTCTTGTCTAGCAACGACTGATGCGATGTACTGTACTCCTTGCTTGTGCAATACATGTTGTTTGGTATGTGTTATAACTATTTTCCTTTTTTATATCTGCTGACATCAGTGCTTCGCGACTGTAATTTGTCTGGTCGAAAGTTCAAATGATGTTGGCGTACCCTGACAGATGGCAGGTGAAACGATGCATCAGTGCGTAGCAGTGACATCTCTCTTGGGCGACTAATGGTTTATATGTATGTTGTTTTTTTGGCAAGAAAAAGAACACAGTCTTTACAAGTTGTGTAATGTGTATCGCACTTACACATTATAGTCATATTTGCGATTGGCCTTTATGATCATTTACTCTCTCTCATGTCTGCGTTTATTCTAGGTTTTATTAAACTTCTTGGCATGATAGCAACACAGATATCACTATGATGGACTGTGGCTGCATTGGGTATTTTTTATATATTGTGAATTTTTATAACATCATTCTTGTTATATACTTGCATATATGCCAGTCCTTTATTGTTAGTTACGTGACTGATATTTCCATGTACATGATTTTTCCATGTACAATACGGTTTCATATATTTTCCCTTCAGTTTCTCTGACCCTTGTGTTAGGCTGAAAGTGTTTATTGATATTATTGTGTACATGTGTATCCTGCCACTACGTATGTCTTGATATCGGTACAGTTTTATACCGCTTTATTTTTGAATGAATGACTGGTTGTTAAGAGAGTACACATCGTAGTTGAATTCACGGTGCTGACCGATGCAGAGCAGTTTTAATTGATAACCTGTCAGATTTCAATGGTAGCAATAATTTATATCGCCGGTCAAATATGTAACTATGTTGTAATTCGCTCTGTTGTGGGGTAGAGGGAAATCAGTATGCACCTTTTTGCTAGACAAATACGTGCAGGCCAATAAGTATGTGTGTGCTAGTTCAGACCCTACACTCCTCCACGTTGTGGTAACTTTGCGACGCGCCTGTACTTATACCTTTATTTTCTTTACATGCGTGGACGGTGTGTTACATGTTCGCGAACTTCAAAGGTTTGGAAATGTTAACCAACTATGCTTGAAACAGGGCTTAAGGCCTACTTGCCCTAATCTCCTTTATTGCAGTCGGAAGGGATGACTGATATGAATTTGATGGTTGTAGCTTCGGAGGGTGGGAAATGTCCAACAACTATGTTTATACGAGGGCTTAAGGCATACTTGACAGTACCATCCTGTTCGTTGTCTGCGGCAATGTGTATGTTATGAATTTGACAACTATAGGTTTTTTGGTGGATATGAAATGTCAGTCGACTATGTCGACAGTTTACTTGGCCCTGCCGCCCTGTTCTTCAGTAGAGGAGATGTTTATTAATATGAATTTGATGCCTATAGCTTCAGTAGGTGGGAAACAGTGGGCAACTATGCTTATAAGTGGACTTATGACGTGCTTGACCGTGAGTCCCGGTTTGTCGGGGGCTATGACTTATGAATTTGCTAACTATATCTTTAACAGTTAGATAATTACAGTCAACTATGCTTATAAGTGGGTTTTTGGGTATACTTGACGCAGCAGCCTTTTTTGTTGTCAATTGTGATGTCTATGCTATGAATTTATTAGGCTTAGTTCCGTATCGTGCAAGTGGAATGACAGATTACGAGACTCGTCCGCCAGGAGAAAGACAAGGAGTATGAGAATACCATGATAGAATAATAGAGCAGGAGACTCTTCCCTGCCAGGTGAAAGGAGACCAGAAAGAATATGAGCAAACCAAGGTAGAATGACAGAGAATGATGAGACAAGTTGCATGACGGGGCAATGAACTCGAACATTCTTCTGGTAAGATGGATTGTGCTGGCATGGAATGATAGAACATAAATGTAAGGATAACCCCTCCACTCCTCATTTCCCAAAATTGAGTCACTTCCACACTGCAAAAGTCAAGTGAATTGTGCGAAACACATTGTTTCTGAAAAATGTTGTCGGTTTGGAATGACATTCTGGAAATTGTGAGGCAAATTCTGACGATTTTGGCGATTTTTGAGGGAAGAAAGGTAAATTCAGAGGGTGGAAAATGGCCTCGTGATGTCATCCAAGATGGCGGTCGACTTGCCATTTCTAACTAATCGCGATATCAAAACTTGCTGAATAATTGCTTTCTCTGTAGTGAATGATTAGTGCTGTTTCTGTTGTGAAGGAATGCAGAGTGTGGGGAACCACATGCTGTTGTCTGCCTGTAGAGTTTATTTGTGGCTGGTTGTACACATCAAAATGGTTGTGATGTGTTGCTTGAAAACTCATATCACAGCCAGCTTTGATGAGCGCAAACACCCATGGTCTTCTGCTTATGAAGTGAACATCTGCATCTGTCAAGAGCTCCTGTGGACCTGTTTGTGTTTTTAATATTTGATGAATGTGTATTCTGTGTGTTCCAGTTTTTTTGCAAGGGCATGCTCACACTTCAATAAAATATTTCCGATGGAACCAGTATTCAGAACATTGAAATTCTTCTTGAACTAAATTATTTCCTATGCAAAGAAACACTTAATAGTTTTTTTTTTAATTAATTAATTTATTTAGTCTTGCAAATGTTTTCTATTTAATCGGTTACGAAAACGAATGAATTTCTTTCTCGGATTCCACATTCCTATTACAAAAGTTCTATTTGTTGTTTTGTGTACATTTTTCCATATTTTACCCTAGCGTAAAAGCTCTTCATTTCGTGCCTTTTTGAAGTAAAAATTAATGTAATGGGGGGCATAATTTGAAGTAGCTTGTTCAAGGTGTCCAATCACTAGGAAAACAGGGAGTTTCATGTGACAGGGAAGCGTCAGGGAATTTTCACCTGCTTCAGGGATAATTTAAATAATTACTACTCTGCTTACATTGTGAATACGAGGTAATGTAATTTTGAGCATGTGCGTTTTAAAATTATAATTTTAAGTTAGTGAATTGGCAATAATACATATTTGTTAAGAGAGGTAGTGCCAATGTGTACAAAATAAAATATTTTGTGTGTAGTGGACACTTGTATGAAGTCAATAAATATCAATCATCTGATAAGTGTTGGTCTTGTGCTCTATTGCTGTGTAATTAAATTCTACTTCACTGACAGTTCATTTGTTCTGTCAGCAGTGGAAAAATATGGTTTTGGAAGGTTTCAGTTTTGAAAATAGGTCAGGGAAAATAGTAAGATTCTGCCTGGAAACTAGAGAAAGGTCTGGGAATTCCAAAATGGAATTTCAGTGGACACCCAGCTGTTCATTAATTTAAAGCAACAGACTTTAATCCCCCCACATTTTAAAATTTCTCTTGGTGTAGCATTAGTATGGCCTCACTTTTGCTGTAAATAAAATGAGCTAATTTAGTCATAAAAATTTTACCATTCCATTAAAAAAATATTTTCATTTCGTCAAATAAATTTTTGAGCAAAAAATACAGGTATTATTATTATTATTATTATTATTATATAAATCTGTTGTTTTTGTAACAATTTCACTCAAGCTAAATAGAGTTTATTATTCATTCTTTTAGTCAGTACATATTTATATGGAAAACATTCAAAAATATTTATCGATAAGGGTGAAGTGACAACCTTATGAGAGAACACTTGTCATGTTAATAACACACATTGTCAAGTCACATTAATATTTGTGCCATAAATCTTGTAATTAATCGAGACATTTAAAATTGCCTAAGAACATTCACTATTCTTTAAGTAAAAGATTTTTACATCACCCACATACAGCTTTTCTTCATTTGTAGATAACAATATTTTAATTAAATCCTTGCAGTTCAACATTACTCCTACACAAATCCACAGCCTAACTTGAAATACTAGTAAATATTTTATTATTATAAAATAAAAATACTCCTTGCACAGTAAAAATGTATCTACAAAGTAGTGGCAGAAACCTATTTGTTTTTGTTTCCTTGGCAATATGAAAACTATACAAATTTGCTTCGAATGCAGTTTTCTATTAATTTTTTATGCCCACCATCACTTAATCACACTGCAAATGGCATGGCAGTGTTTAAGCACGTGTATTTTCCCACCTGCTCAATGTTTACGTCAAAGTTTTTCACTCTGGTCAGTTTATTAAAAAACCTTCACTTTCAAACTCCAGGGCAGGACCTAAAACAGTTACTATTCCTGGCATTCTTAACGGTTGTGCGATTTAAGCAGAAGACTACTATCACCATCCTTGCTCAATAGTATTTGCAAATGCTGTATATGCTAGTTGTCAAGAACCTAACCACACAGCACAGAAGTTAAGTTGGCAGTGTTTACAAGTACTGCGCAAATGTTTAGTGCGTAATTTTTACATCCCACATAAAAAATAATACTAGTCTGTGTTATATACAGTATAGCCCAGATTATCTGCGGAATTGGGTGGTAAGGGCACCGCAGATAGCAAAAAATGTGGATAACCCGAAAAAAGACTGAAAATGAGGTGCAAACACGAAAAAAAAAACATATTTCAACATAACTATCTTTTATTATACAAAAAAATTATAAAACTTTTAAAATACATACATATGTACAGTACAGCAGAAACCGTTGTTCTACGTCTAAATCACTAAAATAAAGAACAGCAAACAAAAAGCAATGCCGTACATAGTAGTATTCTACAAAAAGTGTCGAGTTACACCTTTTTAAAAAAATCAGTCACTCGTTTTTGCTTTGGAAACACTTTTTCATTATTCTAAATTGTACTTTCCTTAACATGAGATTTTCTGCCAGATGTGCATCGTCGTCTTGTTCCTCAAAATATTGAAGCAATCCGTCTACGTGCTGCAAAGCAGTTTCGCGTGTCATCCGCACAGCGCCGTGTCTTCTTCACTTTCATTTTGTTCTTCTTCTTTCTCGTTCACTCCCATTGCTTTGTTCGTTATCTCTGTCAGTCAGTCGTTCAAACCCCTACTCACTTGCATCGCATTCCAGCCACTCTTCTATATTCTCTTCGTCGCAATTCTCACCTCCTGGAACAGATGTCACTCTTCGGCGTAACTTCTTCTCTTCTTTACAGATGTTTTGGTTGACATTTGTTTCGATACTGTGAAAGACTTTTCTCCATGATTTAACAAGGGTTGAGGGTTTGATGTTATCCCATGCAGACGCAATATAATAAATGCTATCCAAAATTGTATAATTCTGCCCTAATTCTTTGAGATCGCAGCCATCCTCGATTTTTGACAGTATCAACTTTGTCCTGTATGTTCTCTTCGTGGTTCCAATAACTCTCTGGTCCATAGGTTGTATGAGCGCAGTAACATTTGGGGGCAAAAATTTTGTGAATATTTGCCCGTCAGAAGATTAAGCACACTTGTAACTGGGTGTGAAGGCGCTGTCAATTAACAAAACAGTCTTATTTGGCAAATTTGTTGAGTCAAGATGTTTATGTGCTTGAGGCACAAAAATTTCTTCGCACCATTCTTAAAAATCTGCTGGTTCATCCAACCTTTTTTTTTTTTGCTGAAATAATCAACTGGTAATTTTCTGCTCTTGTCCCCTTAAAAGACCTCTGTTTCTTAGATTTGCTGATTACAAGAAGCCTAAGTTTGTGACTACCCGCAGCGTTGCTGCATGGCAAGATTGTAATTCTTTCCTTGCTACCTTTGTGACCTGCCGCATAATGTTCACTTTCAAATGCTGAAGTACGGGTGGGAAGACACTTCCAAAAAAGCCCTGATTCATCAGCGTTATAAATTTGTTCATATGGCAGATCAGACAACACAAACTCTTCAAAATCACGTTGAAAATCATCAGCTGCTTGTTGATCACCACTCATCTTCTCTCAGTGTAGACCAATATCCCTAATTCCATGACGTTTCTTAAAACGATGTAACCAACCAGGCGACGCATCAAAATTTCCTTCCAGGCCTAAAAAATCAAAAAAGATTTTTGCTTTAGCTGCAATGGTAGGACCAGACACGGGGGTGCCCTCACTTCGCCACCTGAGCTATCGCTATGCTAATGCCGAGTCATGTTCATTATAGGTGAATTTCTTCATTGTTTTTCATTTTTTCAGCACTTTCCGACACTGATGCAAAGGCCAACAGTTTGTCTTTTTGCTTTAAAACGTCTCGCACGGTTGTTTCCCTGATCCCGTTATCTGCTTCCTTGAAGCGCCATTTTCTATTTTAGAAATCATTTCAAGCTTTTGTGCAATCGTTAATACAACCTTCTTTCGGTTTTCAGCCATTATGTATTATGTAATTTCAGGAACTAACGAAACACTAAACTTGAGCACCGACAAAGAAACATAAAACACGTCTGATCACTAAGCACGCTTACTGACAACTGAGGCCACTGGCAGGCCGAGAGAAAACTTAGACGGTGACCTCTATAAGTGAACTTAACAGAGTGGACTCGCCCTCTCGGGTCGTCAAGGTCAGTGATCTGAGAATGTGCGTACATACTACATAATTTTGAACCTTCGTACTGTAGGGCCTATTGTATTTTCCTTGCTGTTGGCTTGGATTAGAAATTAAAAAAAAAAAAAAAAAAAAAATTGCGTCGCGGATCATCCACAGTTTTGTTATCTGCACATGTGAAGTAAATGAGAGATAATGGTGTATAACAAAAGAGAATTTGTAAAATTTAATATTTGCAAGAGATTCATATGACAAGAAGCTCACACCATGGTTTCAGATACACTTAAACAAGCAATTTCGTTGATGTTTCACGAATACGGGAATTATTACAGAATTTGGCATATAAACACAATTTCTCTGTATTTAAGATTATTTCACGTTAATTCGCATTCTGGAAAATTTCTAGGTCCTAAACACTAGACAAGTTCCTCACTTTGCTGACTTACGTTACATCAGGCATCATTACACAAGGAATAAATAACTAAATCAGTTACACATAAGTTCATGTCTGTCACTTCATACATATGAACTCGTATGGTAGAGGGGCAAGTGTCTAAGATTTTGTACTTTTGGACCCCATCTTTCAGGTGTTCAACTTTTGTCTCTACTTTGCTGTAATTTTGGTGTGAGAAGCTACCAAACCATGCATATATCAAATGTTGTGATTTGCATGTATAATGTATGAATGTACTACTGGGTGGCCACTAACCGGAAAAATCCTGGAAAAGCGGGGGAAATGCGTGAAATATAAGCACGAGGAAAAATCTTGAATACTGCATGAATTTCAGCTGTTAACCGTATAAAAAATGAGGTTTGATACTTGCGGCTCATTGTATAAACTGTCAAGAGATATTAATGGCTGTTGTGATTCGCCTGTGACAAAACACACAACAGATTGCAGTAGAGTAGGTCTTTATTGCCTTTTACTTTTGTGTCGACTATCTAGTCCCTTGGTCAGCCCAGGTCAGACAAGCAACCCACCTGGTGTAGTGAGAGAATTTCTCTCCATTTAGAAATACAGCTCTCTGTTATAAAACAAAACTGGAGTACTAGGATTTCAGAATCAGTAACGAGGATTATTTTTTGAAGTTTAGCTACATTGTTGGCTATCACCGCACCAAGAACTGCAGAATAGAAAAGTTTTGTGAAGGTGTTTGTGACGGGCGAATGTTTGTATCCGTAACGTGAAAATTCCTGTGCGCCTGACTTTTTGAAAATGCTTTTAACAATTTTTTTTGTTGGAGGCAAGTCAAATAATTATAGTATGTGAATTGTTCTTAATTATTAATGATCCATTATTACAGAGTTTCGCTCAATTTATTTATAGTATTTAAAAATTTGTCTGAATGATTGTGGATTCTGCAATTATTGTACACATTTTATACATTTTAAGAGGGCCCTTTGTTTTTATCGCATGGCAATATTGCTACATGAGAGAAACGTTGTTGGTTCGATACGGTAGTGGAGATGGTGAAAGACTTGATGCTGTAGACTGTAAAGGTGTGCCATTGGAAAATAAATAACATCATCACTAGTTTTAAAGGCAAAATCAAGTCACATAATCTTTTTATTAACTGGAAACCACAGCTGGAACATACTCTGTAGTAAAATTTAAGTTTTCAGATTTCCCAATATAATAAGCCTTCAAACCGTTGTGTTTTGTCATTAGAAGTTTCAACATTGTTGATTTTGTGAAAGATTATTCGGGAAAGTTAATGCATCTCGGGAAGATATATACATAATATTTAATACAGCAGCGGTTAAATGTTTGGTGCTGCCAGCTTGCGTTAACATGTTTTTGGATTCACCTAAAATCAAAACATGAGGCCAGTTAGGTCCATTCACAGTGATATAAATAGGCAACATGCAAGTATAATAAAATGGTTGTAATGCACAGGAATAACTTGTAATAAACATATAAAAATATGAAAAAATAATAACGCATCGTTAGAGAGCTGAAAAAATATGTATTTTTTTTTTCTTGAAAGGTGTTTTTTTTATGCGGCGTACAACCTTTTATACATCCAAAATTCATTTTTGCTACACAATAAGCACTATTAAAAATGCAAAATTATAATTATAACTGTAAAGAATAACTATAAAAATGGTTAACAAACAGAATGTGCACCTTCACAGAAACAATCAGTAAGGTAATACGTATTTACATAATATGTAACTAATTTACTTAAATACGTTATTTCAGCTGCTTGTAAAAAGTCAATTGTTAGTCATCAAATTAAAGTATGGTACAGTGAAACCTTTATTATTTGTTTTTCATGGGACCTACTGAAAAAAACTCGGCATGCGGGAAAACTCAACATGTGGATCGCTCTCCTCCTCAAAAAGTAAAACCGAACCTAACCTCAACTCCAATTTCGACAATCTGCAGAATGTTTACATAAATTTCAGTAAATTTCTGCCAAATGTAGATAAAGTGGCAAAAATCAAACAAAATTTATAAAATCTATGATTTAAAATTAGGGATGGGTCGAATAACCAAAAATTTTGATTCCGGTTCCGGTGCCGATTCTACAATTTAAATATCTGTTCCAGTATTTGGTTCTATGTATTTTGAATACTTGCCTTTTGCTTGCAACTTTATTAAGCCAATGCAGGTAAAATTCATTAAATGTAGGTCAACAGCTTTTATGGTGTCTGGGTGGCCCCCTTTTTTTTTTTGCGGCCCTTTTTTTTTTGCGTCTTTTACACTTGTTTATTTTTGCCATGCTGGAATGTGACGCCTTGGAAAAAAAGTCTCTTCTGCCTCTCTCGGCCCGCTGCGAAGCCTTGGAGGAATGTATAGATCTGCTAGCAGTGTTGTTTACTGGGGAGGGCTGAGCTAAAGAGAGAGAGAGAAGGGAGAGGAGTGTTGATGTAAGAGCGAGAGCTGAGATAACNCCCAGAAATTTTTTCCTTTATGTTGGGGAAAAAAGGAATAAATGAGTAAATACCGTATTAATTTTTGTAACAACAGATATTTGCCATTGCTGTGTATAACCAAGAACCGAGTAATTGTTGTTAACCTAAAACCGGTTCCGAGTCAAACCTCAAGAACCGGTATAAATTGGAACCGAAGAACCGAACCGACCCATCCCTATTTAAAATAGAAACTTGCTAAAAATTAAAATACGTAGTTTCATCATTTTATATTTGTCAAATTCAAATCAGTTTTTTGAGTTTGACACATTTTTAATTTTATATTTTAATCTGCTAAAAATTCTGTTGTCCGCTAAATGTTTTTAAATTTTGCCAAATTAAACGGAAAGTTTACTAAGTTGACAACACTCGCCATCTTGTGCGACAGTTGATATCACTGCATTACTCTTAAAAAACAGTTACTAGCATAATTTTATTTTAACAGAATTAGTCCGTGAAAATATACTGTGCCCCTTTAATGCTTGTAATTGACATGGTTATTTACAGTACTGATCTAAATATTATTACGTTTCCTTTGTGGAGCCAGAGTAAAGTTCAAATCCGTTCCGTCCATTATTAATGTTTGGTTCTTGTCCGTACCACAACCATTATACATACATGTTTTATTTGCGTGAATTTACGTGTGCTGACTTGAAACAAAGAAGTGCCTGCAATTATTATGTTTTACCTGTTTTCGACGTGAGTAATTTAAAACAAATAGTGATTGAATTATCAAAAATAAATTAAGTAGTTTGTAATGCTTCGGCGGCTCGTTAAGTTATATTTATAATAATACTTCAGGTTCACAAGTGGGCGCCATCTTGTCACGTTCGGCACTTGTTACTGCCGACTGTTTATGTTGCCACGGCTTGCTCAGAGGTAGAAACAAGAGACTCAGTAAATTGGACGCTAGTTACTTAAGAAAGAAGTTCCTGATTAGTTTGATATATATATATTTATTTATTTAACATTCAGCCACACAGTTCACAGACTGATATTTAGTATGCAGAGTACGAACCTCTCTTGAGATAAATATAAAAGTACAGACACAGGTGCCACAGTAGTTTATAGGTTATTGTCTCAAAACTTGCATAAAAATAAATATCATATGCGGCTACCTCCTGCACTGGCAGAGAAATAAAATAATAAAGTCTAGTGGCCGATGTGGGGGCTATTCGCACACACGACGCGACCTAGACTATAATTGTACTACGACGACTACTGTTCTGACCTGCCCTCACGGGCGACTGCCCCGAAGTACCTTCTTCCGACGACTGACTTGAATAAGACTGCTCTAAGGGCGACAGACAGACCCTCTTTTTGTGCTGCCTATCACCCCCCCCCCCTTCTCCAGAGATAAGCAACTGGCATTGCCAGCAGCGTCATCAAAAACTGCGCTGTGTCCTGCGTTCAACACGTTATTGACTGCTGTGCCGTCAACAGAAACTAACCTCTCGTACAACAAAAACTTGTTGACGTTGCCTGAAAATGCGCTGGAGGAACTAAAACTGTCGACGCATTCAACATCCAGATAAACTAACCCCTCGTTTCGTTTAAAATTTGTTGACTCATTAAAACTGCACGGAAGTAACTAAAACATATCTACGTCGCTGTTAAATGAAACGAACTAATCTAATTAATGCTGACGCATCCCAAAGACAACGATGTTAGAAACGAAACACAACTGGACTCCTTATAAAACGTAAACAGCATACGTCCGCCCATTAACCTAGAAACGCACACGTCTGTCTGATAAACAAACACGGGGAACGAGCCACCACTGCTTTAAACTTGAACCCGATAAAAATATTATGACGCTTTCCAAAGCTTCATACACACAAAAGAATTTTACACCCGTGTCCCGAAAAATTATGAATATTGCTTCATTACCAGTTGTTAACAATTGCAACGTTTCACAACTAGTTTTGTACAATAGCATTTGAGGTTAAGGTGTGACTGTTTACCTGCTCTTGGCGCTACTGAATTTTGGTAGTACCAGTTTTAAGATAGTTATTTCGCAGATAAACAATTGTTCCAAATATATTTTGGTTTTCGGACAGAATATCTGATCGATGGATGCAGGTACATTAATGATTTATGAGCTGTAGCATGCAGGTTTTTTTAACATTGTTTATATAGGATATTTGTTGGGACCATCCAAAAAATCTACCTATATGGGAAATTGACATAAATGGGAACTCAACGAGGTTTCACTGTATGTTTCTATATCCTCTTCTTTCAAATTTTGCCTGCATTCAGTAACTACTAAATTGTAGTGGCTAAGGTGCTCACCGTCGACATTGTTGGCAACCATATAACCTTTAGTGCTGAAGTAAGTTCTTTATATTCTACTCCCAAAGCCACCAGTAATTTTTCTACATACGGTTCTTTTTCTTCCCTGACCACATCTTGAATAGCTTCTTTAAAAAATTCATAGCCCTTGTATCAAACAGAATTATCTATTCCATTGAATACAGGAATTTGATCAAAAACAGGCATGAGACTTTTAGTTTCATTGAATAAAATTTTTTTGGACTAAAAAACTTGTTCGTTGCCTTAAAAATGTGCACACTTGGATCACCATTCATCAAACTTTGCAGTTTGGTCATTGCAAGAGTTGATGCTTTTTGACATTTCAGTTTCACAAGTGCTTTACCAGTGGTGGTGAGAGATGAGTCTGATGAAGTCAGAATTTCAAACTGGGGATCAAATATACCTTTTGATGTTTCATCAAAGCCTTTCAACAAATTGTTTAGCCAGCCTTATAGCTTGTGTGCTGTGGAGTACGGAGAGCCTCAAGTTTTGTGAGGTCGTCTACAATATCAGCTGCATGGGTTTTTACAAATGTGCACTGAGCATGAACCAGGTTCACATCTTTTTCTGAAGCACAAGCTAGGTAGTTAATGCCACTGTTGTTGATGGCCTTCATTTCATCGAGCTTGAAGAAGTTAACAATGTCAACAAAGTATTCTGACAAATAAAGCACTGCTCTGAACCACGAGTTCCATCAGGTGTTCACTGGTATTGGGAACAGATTTGCTGTTTTAGTTGTATGTCCAGCTAGATATTGCATATAATGATGCTTTCTTTTTTGTGTATTCAAAAATGTGGTTTTTACGTTTACCACAGTCTCATTTACTTCAGTCAGTTCAATGCTTAAGATGTGACCTACTAAGGCCAGTTTGTGGGCCCAGCACTGAACATAGACCATATGTTCTCAAAAAAGGATCTGCATTGATGTCACACATTTGGTCATGTAACGTGCCTAGTCTGTAACAATTGCTTGAATGTTTTTGAAATTGACACCATATTTATTAACGCACACATTTATATCATGAGAGCATACTGTTACATCTGCTTTCTCCAGAATGTTTACTGCAGCTACCTTTCAAAACTGGCTGTGTTAAATTATCTGAACAAATCTTAAAAAGCACAACAAACACACATCGTCCTTTGGCATCTGTCGTCTCGTCCCAAAGTATAACAATATTTTTCTGCTGAACAAGTTCCTTTACTCCATCAAAGTGTGCCTGTGTTGCCACAGGAACATTTTTAAACTAGGATCATCTAGCTTTTCAAGCGGAGTGTTTTGCAAAAGCTTCAGTTTTAATAGCAAGATTAACTGCCAATTTTCTTCTTTTTGAGCTACTAAAGCAAGCAAGCACAGATGTTTGAACTTGAGCATGTGAATCAGCACCTTTTTGTTTGTTTGAAAGGTTAATATGTTTTAGTTTTTATACGTTTTAATACAGAGTCTTTTTTTTCTTACGAAACTATGCTATTCCACAAACAGCACGTTAGAGTTTGAGAATCAAAAGCGTAAAGACTGTCACTTTTGAACTCTGCTTCTTATTGTTGTACATGCACTGCCGGTTTCGGCATCTTGGACAAAAAAATAACCCAAAATTCACACTATCCTTGATTCTAATTATTTCTACACGTAACTTCACAAATTGCACTTTTCCTGTGTGAACGAAAAGTGTCCTTGATAGCTGCGTTCATTTCGTAGATACAGCTCATTCTAGTTTGGTTACATCACATGTTCTGTATTTGCACACGCACAGTTAGATAGCTGCCGCTATTGTTTCAGAAAGAAATACAAATCTTTCCAAGAGTCGTATTTTGCAGAAAACAACGTGGGGTAACGTAGGTCTGCAATTATTCGGAGGAACCAAATTTCAATTCCAATTCCGTAATTTGTATGTAAACAAGCATCAGTATAACTGCAATTTGTTTATATATTTGCCAACATAACGTATATTTTTATCATTTCTGTTCTAAAACTTTTAACTTTTAGATAAACAACGATAGTGTGAATACGCCATTGTATCGTAGTTTTGTCTTGTATAGCAGTGATAAAATTTCATCTTAACTCTTGCCCTAATTTACGTTCAGGTTTGCTGACACATATTCTCTGGCCGCATGTATTCTATGGCTGTCAAAGCCGTGTAATAAATCCCGCTATCTTAACTGTAATACTTTTGTTTGCTTGAAAAAAAATGATGGAATGGGTGTGTTCAAAGAAAGTTACAAAATGTGATCCACGAATTATTGACACTTGACATTCAAAATTTTTAACGCCCTAAAATAACTTGCTGCGACGAAGATGGCGGACGCTTGGTAAACAGTGCGATGAGTATTCCTAACCTCAACCACAAAACGTGATATAAACATTCATTGCCTGTCGATGTGCATTTTTTTGCCATATTTAGGCAAAGCAACAAAACAGAACATTTTGTAACACACATTCCAGGAATATTGGTTTAGTTTCAAGTAAAGGTCGGTGTAAAATTTCAAAGTAGCTTCATTTGAAGTAGAACTGTAACAATTGCTTTATTCGCACTAAAATGCTAAAAATTGTTTTTTTTTTTTGTTTATCGCAATGCTATTTTTCAGGTCTCTGCGTACCGTTGATTGCATAAAAATCAGCATTGTTATTTTAATTTAAAAACCGTACTTATGGCAACTTCAAAAAAAAGTTATTTCAAGTGTCACATGCATTCGTTTATTACAATTAGTGTTTAAATGCGGCAAAACTAACACAGTGGCAGTTAAGTTATATGTGTTTGGTAATTTGTAAGCTTTGAAGTTTGTAAAAAGCAATTTACAAAAATACGTTATCAATTACTTCGACAAAATCTTCACGTAACTATCTTTGTGTTAACAAAAAGTGCTATATAATCAAAACGCAGCTTCAGAAGGAATATTTACTTGGTAGGTGCAACACTGTCACAAGGTGTATGTTGCCTGTTTTATTTGCAAAGAATTACATAAGTATTTTACAAACTGCAGGCTGTGAACATAACATTACTATCTGCAGTCTACTATTGAACTATGAGTATATTTAATCCTAATGCCATGCAACGAAGTGACTAGACATCTAGATCAGCTAACCTCCCAGGAGTGACAGGTCTGATTCTGGTTGGCCTAACCCCTTCTGGTTTCACTCTTAGCCAGGGATCTAGTGGCCTGCTTCTCCTTCGTGTGGTAGACCGTAATACCTTTCTGTAAGGCCGTTACGCCTAGAAGTGGTGCAATGTGGAGATCTAAGAGGGCAGCTACTGCCTGTAAACCTAGTCATTTGCTCTGCAACTCATTGTTGTCTGCCTTCAGCAGTCCCTCCCCACAGAACCGAGCTCACGCTGCTTGACAACTGGGGAGGCTTCACCTCCCAGTTCCCCTTAGTTCCCTCTCCCAGCCACCCCAGATGATCACCGAGAGCTGGGACTTAACAGTGCCATTGGGTATATCGCCTGCCCCTACTTCAGGCTGGCTAGGACCAGCTGCCCGCCATCGGAGCCGACCAGCCCAGCCAGCAACACCGCCAATCCCACCCCAGCCCACTGCATATAGGAGTGCCTTTGTCCAAACCATCAGTGCGTATAGCCATTATTGCCACACCTGACTTAGTGCCGTGTCGGAGGGTCACACGCCACACCCTATACTGTAGCAGGGTTACCAATAGACAACAGATAATCCTAACTCCCCGTCAGTGAGATTAGCCAGTGTGTGTGTCTAGCACAAGGGAACCTATATCTGACTGTGATGATGCTGCCATTTTAACCAGACGTGGCACGTCAAGGTTACCATATGACAAGCATGTTTTTACTTTAGTTAATGAGGAACACAAAGAGACATTAATAAATTATTGCTGTAATGTTTTGTGTTGCTATAAGCCCATACTTGTAATGGTGAAAGCTATAGTTATTAATATTTTAGGGAAATAATACATTTTTTTATATACTTTTGGGAAAGAATATAGTCTATTCAGTGTTTTGCACATTGTGGCAGTAGTAATGTACGTATATTTAATGATTGTTCTTCATTTTTTTAAATTTACAATATTAGTCATTTGACAAAGGTATCAAACATTAGGTGTTGTAATGTACTTTTTCTTTACATTATACCCTGGAAGCGCAGTTGGCTTTTGCAATCTTCGTGTGATGTTATACAGGTAGAGTATAAAATAATACCCCATCTTTGAAGGTCTATAATATCAAAACCAAACAACCTACAACCTTGATTGACCAATCAAATGAACCATGGAACTGTGAAGTTAGTTTATCATACATTCATAAATGTTCAATGTGACGACCATGAGCGGCCCGAATGACATCTACGTGATAAACTCGTTCCACGTTCTTGTCAGCATGTCTGGTGTTATGGAAAATCTTATCTATTAGCTACAGTGCATTCACTGCAATGCAGAGTACAGTGGCCTTACTCTTGATGGAGAATGAATGGCAATAGAGCGGACACCAAACAAGCCATAGCTGGGGTAAATGTAAATTTGCAAGAGAAGCCAGTTGCAGCATATCACAACCAAAGTGGCGTGGGCCCTATGCCCTCCTAATAATTGTGCAGAACTGCGGCACCGGAAACTGGCCCACCAATACTTCGCCAAATTGAAACAGACACCTGGCTTAAACACAAGATAACCCCTCCGTCACATTTCAAATTTTCCACCTCACCGTAGGTAGTCTCCTGGCCGCTGAGTTCACTGTTTGCCGACCACCGCTCACAAGACTGCAGTGTCTCACCGTTCGCTGCATGATGAAGCTGGTCTAGCCACCGAAACGTACGACCCGCGCATCCGCAAGGAAAATGTGTTTCTTTTGTTAGTATGTGTGCATCCATGAGTACTGCCCTTAAGAGTACTTGTGCGTTGTCTATTTTTTATAATATTAAATATTTTTGAATGTTTTCCTCTTAAATATGTACTAATTAAATGAATAATAACTAATGCCATTTAGTTTGATTGGAATTGTTCCAGAAACAACATATTCATGTTCTATTAATAAGACATTTTTTTTTTGCAATGAAATTATTTTTTGAAGTTATACTTTTTTTGGTGCGTTGAGGGTCAAGGTTTAGTGTGCAACGAAAGTTGTGCGCACACAGCGTAACGAAATTCGGCAGTGAACGTGGTAGTGTTATGACCCAACGCGCATTTGTGTATCGTCTAGCTATATACTCGTACAATCGCAAGGTGAAAAACATTTCATTTATATTAGTAATTCATTGTGAATATATATGTATATCTTATTAATTAATTTTACTTACATTGTGTCGTAAAAAATTTGTTGGTGACAAAAAAATTGTATAATAAAATTTTGAAAGTGTTTTCAAGTATTTGAGGTTACTTTTTTGTAAGTATTATTTTATTAAGTTATAATTCTTTTGGCAAATTGAGGTCAATTTAATAATGTTCTTTAATCAAACATTTATTAATTTTATTTAATGTCTTCGGTTATTTTATCATTTTTCCCACTTACATAAATTACTTGCATGCATAATTAAATTTTATTTTAGTCACGCCAAAGAAGTATAACTTCTAACATGCTTACATAAGTACACACACTTATTTTTTTTTGTTATGGAATAGTACAGTTTTAATAACCAAATCAGCTTTTTTTATTTACCAGAAAAGTGGGTTTCTACTTTGTGTGATGTCTACAAATGTATCCTTTCTGACACGTGGTTATGTCTGGTTAGAATTGACAGTGACATCATTAGACAAAGGTTTCTTTGGTGCCAGACAGACACACTGGCTACAACTCACTGAGGGGGAGTTTGGATTGTCAGTCTTTCGGTGTGACAATGCCGTGGTATAGGGTGGGGCACATAGCTCTTTGACTCGGCACGGTCGGGTGTTGCGATGGCGGCTTTATGCACAGTAGGTTTTGACAAGGCACTCTGTTAGAAGTGGTGGAACTAGCTGCAGAATATTCAATTGATGTTCTGGGACTGCACACCGGCGTATATAATATCTCCTGCTACCTTTGACTGGTCGGGTATCTTCGGATGTGAGCTCCTCCCTCAGCAGCGCTGGCTGCATTCTCTCGGGGAGGCTGGAAGTGGCGCTTGGCTTACGTTGCTGGCTTCTGTCACATGTGGGGGTGATTACAAAACACGTGATGTCTGACATAATGGCCTAAGACAGCTTCGGCTGCCGTGTTCTTGGGTGACCCTTGCCTAGGGGTATGTTGGTTGACTCTGGAAGCAAGCCATCCTGGGTTCAAATCCCACTTGGGGTGAGGTGACATGTAGATGAGGCAGAGTCATAAATAAATATTATGCCAGTACGCATTATGCATCAATTTCATCTCTCATTTTCAATTTCATCAAATCAAGTTTAATTTGAGATCCTAGACATTTATCACATTCGTCAAACATGGGACTTTCACTTAGAATATCACAGACCATGGATTCAAGATCTTTGTAAGTTAGTTTTGTTCTCTATAGCATAAGTTTCATATTCTGAACACATACACAGACTGAATGTGTACCACTAGGACGTGTTTAAATATACCATTTATATTTTAAGTTCCTAAAACTTACCGTTTTGTGTTTTAAAAGTCTCGTATAACATCTTCCTATATTTTTACTGTTAAATATCAGGATGTATCCCATACCGCCTTACCAGCTTCCCAGTATTCGTAACAAAATATTGGCTGCTTCGACAAACTATGAAGAAGTTTTAGCAGTTGCCCATGGTGGTACCAAACTTATAATTGTCACCCAGCCAATTTACATTGGACATTATATTCACAAAAATAACCCAATTTTATTTCTAATGTTAAATTCAATTAGTAAAAAGTTATGATACTATTAAAAATTCTTCATAGAATTATTATACACCAAACTCAATCTGCGCAAATAAAATGATTTTTTTTTTGTTGCCCCCTATAAAATTATGAATCGATGAAATGTAAATTTTTGAGAAATTTTTGTTTTAGACATTTCATAAAATCAGAGGACAAAACACTTCAGTTGTAGCATTAATTTTTCATAATTATAGCTGCCATAGTTTTAATACAAACAATCTTGTAGAGATGTTCTGTCGCTGTGTCCTATTCTAAAGTACAAAATGTAGCGTTTGAAATGGAAAAAATTAAGAATTCAATCACAAACTTGGACCCTGATTAGTATGATCTTTTAAAAAAGTGTAGTGTTTCGATACCTTGAGAAACCACCCTTATTGCTGAATAAATTTGATTTTGATTAATTGAAAGTAGGTTATAAATAAAGGTGCTACAGCAATTACCGCAAATACTTGAAAATGCTAAAAGTACTATATACTGTCACGTAAAATAGGCAATTTATGCCAAATGCAAGACTGTTGGTTGAAATGGTATGGAATATGGTGTTACAGAAATGTAATTAATTTTTAATAATTCAATTACTATTTGTTTTAAATTACTCACGTCGAAAAACTGAAAAAAACAATAATTGCAGGCACTTCTTTGTTTCAAGTCAGCCCACGAAAATTCGCGCAAATGAAACACGTAATGTATAATGGTTGTGGTACGGACCAGAACCAAACATTAATAGTGGACGGAACCGATTTGAACTTTTCTCTGGTTCTACAATGGAAACGTAATAATTCTTAGGCGAGTATAGAAAATAACCATGTAAATTACAAGTATTAAAGGGGCACAGTATGTTTTCAAAAATCATAATGGCTTTTGTATAAATTATTAATACACCTTAATACAGTACAATCTTATTGAGAAGAGTCCTTACAGTTTCCAGGAAAAAGATTGACAGGTCGGTCGCTATAGATATTTTGAGTGATTTTTGACCGGCCCTCCACCCCTATATGTCAATTTGCCATTTTTGTATTAAGTCTGTGCTCAGTCATTTTTAGCATGGGAATAACACATTTTTTTTAAATTTAATATAAATTAACATGAGGCAGGATACACAAACGGAAGTAGTAGCAACTGTAATGTGGCACGCGCACAGTTATAGCCAGCTTTATAACATTGCAGCCACACAGTTAGGCCGCCATATTTGTTATGCCGCATGTCAAGGTATTGACGACTGGAAGTTGGTACTCGGCTAGTTCAAGAGGGAGTAACATGAAAAAGGACGCCAATTAAATGTTAAATAAAAATAAATTTCCAGTTTATGTGTTCTTTACTTAAATTTATTAACCAAGATGCAACAGTTCCCATACAGAGTTCAGGTATGCAGAGTACGAACAGGTTTCACCAGTTCATAGAAAAGTAGATAGCGCCACAGTCGTTGTTGATTAACTATTTACATCTCTAAAAACATGCATCGCCCGAGTATCTCGCGACCTCCCACACCGGCTAAGAAATAAATAAGCAAGTTCAAGTTTGCCGGTGTGGGGGTTATACGCCAAGCCCGAAGCAACCTAGGCGAGCACTGGATGACGACTGACTTCAGACGAGGACTTGAAATGGCGCCTGGCGACAGGCACAGGAGTATTTGTCACTGCCTATCACCCCCCCCCCCNGGCCGTCAAGATAAAGATAAACGTTTGGGGCAAAACTGTTGATGCAGTCTGAAAAAAGTTAATCTAATGCTGACGCTTAACAAATACTAAAATTTTGATAATTTTGAAACCTGATAAAAAATTTGCAACACCTGGCAAAGCGAAAGAAAATGAACCACGTATCCTGAAAATTTATAATACTGCATCATTACACAATTGCATAGGCCTTTCAAAAGTGCTCACTTTACCATAGACAGTGTACATACAGTGCGTCAAGCTGGCTTTCTTTTCACTCAATTTTAACAAAATTGAAAGCAGATAAAAAGTGAAGATCATCAACAATTGTTCACAAAATCAAACTAACAGTGTTGCATAATAGGAGTAAAAAAAACTAATCATAGTAAGTTGTTAACATACAATAATTAAAAACCAAGAGAAATCCAATTTGGAATAACAAAGTGAGAGTGAGAAGCTCAGAATTGTGGGACAAACACATGATAGTAAACCTGTCTCGCAATGAAGCATTTGGCCACCTTAGTAGTAGAGGATGGGTTGATTAGGTAAATATGTAATGGCTAGCACGGATAGTCTAGCGGGATAGTATCTATTTTTAGATATGTGCTACACTCAGTACAGCCCTCACCACGAGAAATACAACAGGCAGCAATTGATAAAAAAAAGGGCAATTCTGGCCATTTCCGCTCAACTTTACTACTTTTTTTTCAACAAATTTTTTTACAGTTCCTAAAATAAATAATTGTTATATAAAGATGGTTGCTGTAAATGCAGGGCTCAGAGCAAGTTACTTTTTTAAGTTCATCCACCGAGGTTCTTTTTCTGTAGTTTGGTCACTAAAAATTATTAAACGTTGCTAATTTTGAAACAAATTGATGAGGCACAGCTTAGCTTAACAGAAGTTAATGCACTGTACATAGCATGCTCTGAAATACTGTTTGTTTTCAAAAGACAGCATTGTAAACAATTCAGAATTCTCTCCTTTCAATATTTGCCAGCTGTCTGGAATCTTATGACAACTAATCTATCACACTCAAAATTATTTGTTGGCATCCATCTCATTTTTATTTTTCATATACTTCCCTGCAATAACAAAACTTATACATTGTCGATGCATCAGATATTTTTGTTTTCATCTGCATGTTAGATTTTGTTGGTTTTCGTATACAAGTCTCGTGCCCTCGGAGAAATTGATAATTTTGAGAGTAATAATTTTCTCTTATATTTAAAATGATATGTACGTTGAATTATAGATAACCTCGCAAAAACTGGGAAAATTTGATAATTTTGAGAGCATATACTTAGGATGATGCATACGTTCAAGTATGGATAGCCTCACGAAAACTGTTGTAACTGTTTAAGGAGAATGGTGCACAGATGTACAGTAAACTCCCTAATTTTCTGGTGTAATGACTGTCCACGGATAACCGATATTCACAGTTATAGCAAGGGGAGGGGTGATAACTTTAGGCCTACATACTGTACACGTAGGTTATGTAAACAAATATAGTCATATAAGAATTCAATTTTTTGACAGCCAGTGTGTAGTGTCATAAATTAAATTTACATCACATACACAAAATCCTGTATCAGCTGATGCGTGAAGGATTACAAGAAAATTTCACGTTGGCTATTTAGACAGCCTACATTTGCACAACAGACATAGGAGAAATATGCCTGCAGAAAAGAGATTGTAAACAAAATTTCTATGTATTTTATTTATATCGTTACAAAATAGCTGTTATTAGTGTAACAAAATTAAACTTCATTCTAGAGTTTAGAATGAGATTCTTTTACACCAACAGTACTTGAGTTTGCAGAATCATGTGTAATGGAAATAGATTTGAAATGCATAGATTCTTTTTAAAGGTAAACTAATCAGTCACATTCTGATTGTTAAAGAAATCTGAATGATCCATGGGAACGGCATGTAATAGTTTTACGACTTTAGCAGCTGGCATCATTTTGTGGTCAGTATGAACAAATACCTTTGATACAGTCTTTCTGTATCACAGCAAAAGTTCTGCCCACTTATAAGAAACTGTTGCTCTTTATGTTCAAATAGTCTAATATTCAGTATACAAAGAAAAATATGCACCATCAAATGGTTATTATTTTGCCCCAAGCAGTTATCACTCTATACTACCATCCTTTCTTTGTTTGTGATAGATTTATATAATACCTGTAGAAAACGTGAAATTTTCATTCCCCCCTTCGTGCAACATTTATGACCCACGTACACCTGTAGGAATGGTGGATGTCACTTGCAGAGAAGCCAAAGTTGTAAGGATGTTGACTGTGTGATAAAATATTTCATAATGGGTTAATGTTGGCACAAACTTGTTTTAAATCCATTTTTATGCAGCATGTCTTGTTGCCTGGTAGCTGATATTCATACATCACTTGTTAAACATGTTAAGAGCTTTCTTTGCCTTTCTGTGATGTGGCTTCTGCCTTCTTTGAGGTTTTTTAAAGTTCGGGGTTTCAGCTTTTACTTCAATGTTCAAGCGATCATACACTTTGCAAGTATCTGTCCTAGGTTAGGAAAATCTTTCAGCGACACTTTTTTATAACACACATAGCTTACTTTTTTTTGAGAGAACTTCATTTTGTAATTTAAATACATACTTATTACATTAAGTTACGTTCTACTATAATGACTGATTTCACATTGACATGAGTGTGGGGTCTCTAAAACCTGTCTTCATCCATGAATTTCCCTGGATAATAATGCCTTGTATTTTTGTCAATGAAAGATGCAGTATTTCACCCAATTTCTTTTTTGTAATGAGGATTGTCAGTGTGTTTAGGCTCTTTGCACTTGTACATGCATCTACACGAGAGACAGAATGAAAGAAGTATCTAGTTCAAATGAAAGTAATAAGAGTGATATTGAATATGACCATACATCTTTGTACAGTAAAACCTGAATATACTGCATTTCATATAAGTACACTAAAGTTTGAAGTACAACATGACCAACTTACACATTATGTAAACAGTAAATTATTTTATTTGCAAATATTGTATCTGCTGATGATTTCTTGTGGATGTATGTTAATGTTGGCGAGATCAATAATTATCATGGAAGAAAATAGTACTTAGAACTAAAGGTTGTAATTCAAAATTTAAATTATTCTTACGTTTGTGATTTAAATTATGTTTTTAAGTAATGTACAATTAATTTTTTTGGCCTTTACTGAATCTGTTAAAGAAATTTAGTAATTATGTCTGAGCATATGGACAGTTACTGTCAGTGAAATATTTCTAGCTCTGTGAACAGCATTGTGCATGTGACCTTTTTCCATTACGTTCATGCAAATACCTTACTGGTGTTGTCTGTAGTTAATGATTTTTGTATTTAATTTCATTAGGCATAGTTATTGGTAGGGGTTCCTTTGTAGCGAGTTTCCTTCATGTGATTTAATATTAACACGTGTATGGCTTGGCTCGCCATTTTCGATACCACTGTTATAAAGTGCCAACGTTAATTTTTGTCCCGCAATTTATTAGTTTCGGCAACCAGTAGAGTGTCGTATTTCTTAAATGATTCTCCAAATTATTTAGTATTGTTGGTAGACAAATTTGCCCAAGGAATGCCACATATCGGGTGTTCAGGATTTGCAAATTGGAATTATGAGCCATAAGTCAATGTGTTTTGTAAATGTATTTCAAAACCATTATTAGAATGTTTGATATGTATGTGGCCTTGAAAACCACCATTTAAAATGCTGTTTTGTTGTGTGAAAATAACACTATTATATGTAAAACCCAACAAGTGTAAATTTAAGTTTGCCAAAAATGTTTAAGCACATTCTGAATGTGTTTATTATTTGCATCTGTATGAACAACATAATATTTATATAGTGTTTTTTTTATTTTGGCAGTGTTACTTCTGGACAAGCAACATTTTGTATTGGTCCATTAAAACAATACCTAAGTATTTCAAATTATACCATCTCATAAGAAGTGCTGCAAGATAATGCCGTCTCCTGAAAGACGTCTAACTAAAGTCTCTCCCAATCCCATTCACACACAAGAAAATAAACATAGTCCCAGCAGTATAACTTTGCCATAACAAAAACAAAGTTAGGTGGAATGGTAACTTGCATTGATCATAGCATTTGTTTACACACTTTTTCTTCATAGATCGAACAGCTGCACATAGGGGTATTTGATACTAAAAGTTGGCCAAAAATGTTTTTGAAATTGTATGGTCATAAAATTGTCTGTATAGTTGGTTTTTGTGTTATAATAGTAAATAAAACTAGATATGACCACAAAACAGAACTTTATTTACACAAAAATATTAATATAATAATCATTATAAAAATTATTCAGATTCATCACTAAAATCATCTTTATCAGATTCTTCGCGTCCGTGATCGCTTTCTTGTGATAATGTCGCTGCATATCCTGATGGAAGGAGAAGTTGCATGGTTTCATTGGAAAAAGGTTTTGTTTTTTTTCTTGGTAACGGGCGGATACTCGTCAATAGAGGGTCCGAGCTCAACAGTAATCTATTTATAATATCGTTGTTACACGCCTCCCGTGAAAATTTTCTTGCAAATCCTTGCCGATATGAGCGGAAGTGCTTATTTCGGGCTTCAGCAGCCTCCTCTGAGAGTTGCCCGATTGACAATAAGGCATGCGAAATGATCTCCGCACCATGCACTAAAATTTTGTGAACTGTTGGTGTCATTGGGTGCCAGTTGTATAAACTGATATATAATTCAGCTGTTTCGAGAGCGTATTTTTCGAATTTGTCGACATTAATTTCATATCCACTTGATATGGCCTCTAATATAATCTTAAATCGGTGAATTAAGGTTTCGTCAACTCCGGTAATTTTGCTTGTCAATTTTGGGTCTTGGAAAAATCTCCTAGCCGAATTACCATCATTGGTATTTCCGAATCCTGCTTTCGGAATATCTACTAAGAGACCCATTTCCTCTCTAAAATGACATTGAATTTTTTTTTTGTGTCCGTAACTATTCTTTTGTCTCCTTCAGATCTTGCTTGCCACTTTCCAGTTGGAATCTTGTACGCTAAGTGAAAGATGGACTCAAATAATCGTATTTTTGCATGCAGAACAGAAATCCCAAATTGTAGTGACTCTATGTTCACATTTTTCTTCTTCGATAGGTCGTTAAAATCTTTTGATGTCGTTCCGCATAAGTAACACCGCATTGTAGACGCTGTATTTGTTGCGGCATTGCATATTTTCTCATCTACCATGGTAAATAATAGCGTCTGTTTAACCATACACTCAGATCGTGACCGGTTGTCGTGAGAACAAAAAAGTAGGTTTTTTATTTGATTTTCTATATATTGGATTTCATCTTTGGTCATATCCGTTGTCTCATGAATAAACCTTATTCTTATCGGTCTNGATGTCGTTCCGCATAAGTAACACCGCATTGTAGACGCTGTATTTGTTGCGGCATTGCATATTTTCCCATCTACCTTTGTAAATAATAGCGTCTGTTTAACCATACACTCAGATCCACTGGCCAACAGCACTCTTGTTTTTTGTAGGTTTTTTATTTGATTTTCTATATATTGGATTTCATCTTTGGTCACATCTGTTGTCTCATGAATAAACCTTATTCTTATCTGTCTGCAATATCTGGGGGAGGATGGCACTGGGTTCTGCCATAGTGCTTTACTTTCATCATCATTGTTAACGATTAATCTGAGAGGTACAAAACAGCTTTGAAAAATATTAGCATCAGAATATGTTGAATTTTCAAATTTCTGTTTAAATTGGCTTTGCTGTGAACCATCACATCCCCATTTGCAAATCAGTTCTAGATGGCATCGGTCTTCTTCTTTGCACCCTTCAATAACTTCCTCCAGGTACTCGCATAAGCGGGAGCAAGTGTGGTCCAACACATCTTGTAGTTTTACTTCAGCACATGTGGATGTTACACGAAATGCCTCTGGTTTCGGATAACATAGTTTTTTTGCCTTTTGTAGAATCGAGTAACATGGAAAGCGCTGTTTGTCCATTTTTCTCACAATATTGTATTGTCTTCTTGTAAAATCGCCTTCCACGGACATAGAAAGAGCTTCAGTTGGTGAGAGTTGCGGTGTGTGCTGTGCTTTTGCAATAGACTTGCGGAACTTAGATGCCCTTGTTGGCGTTTTTGTTATATCTTTTATAATATCGGAAGCATCTTTGTTTCCAGCGGCTCTCAGACTCATTTGTGTTGCATATGTTAATTGGTCTGCATCTATTTGCTGTCGTAAATCTTCGGTTTTCCTCCTTTTGGTCCGCTCACTAGATTCTGAGAAAGATTTGTTTGGCCGACCGCGACCACCACTTCGCACTAAAGATGACACCATCTTTGGTAAAGTGACTTCACCTTGTAACCAGCTATCATTCTTCTTTTCGGACACGTCTCTTTTCTTGTAAGCAGCCATCCACTTCTTCTTAAAATCCGACTTAAAATAAGACAGTTTATGTTTCAAAATATTACGTTCACATTTGGTTATTTCAAACAAATAATCTTCCAAATACTCCAGTTTTTTATCTATTTGTTTATTAGGACATTGAAGCACAATGTCATATAATATTTTTTTCGTGAATATTGTCACATCTTCCAAAGAACCTAGAACAAAGGGAAAGAAACAATAAAATCAAAAAAATCCTTCATTCTAAATTTGTGACACATCGTATCTTTGAAAAATCATAATAAAAAAAACGCCAAACTTCCGCCACTTTTTTCTTACTTGATAACTTTGTTAGTTAGTCTTTAATAAGATTCTATTAAAAGTTTCACTCGGACGAACCCGGAAACATAACAAAAGTAATAATTTATAAAAGTAAGTAAAGGTAAAAATTCCATTTTTCTTTCAAAAGTATTTATAGCTTAAAGAACACCAAACATTGTCGTTTAGTTATTGTAACAGGTTAATAATAAAGTATATACCTCCACTACCATGATCCATATTGAAATTTTTTCTTAATTCACTGTATCACTCACTTACACGTGGTTCAAAATGAAGTTTTTCAAAAGCCGAGAACTGAGCAACGTGCAAAGTAAACAAAGGCGAGATGCCGACTGACGTGAATCAAACGCGCAGCATGGCATGTCAAAATGGCTGCCGTTTGACGCGCCATCTATGTACTTTTACCTGAAATCATTACTATTGTTAGATTGCGTATTCGAAAAATCGAGGTTTTGACCAACTTTTAGTATCAAATACCCCTATGTGAGCTGTGGCGAAAGGATATATTTTTAAAATTCTTATGTAATATGTTTTTGTAAACTTGTACAGTTAAAAATATTTTATTTCCTAGCCATAGATTAATTGATTGAAGTATTTTTATTTTAGTTACACAAATTCTTTCACTCTGTGGCATTTATGGCGAGTTTGGTGTAAAAGTCTTATTGAATGTATACTTGCAACGATAGCTTAATCGTAGATGGTTTAGATGATTAATCCATTGCCAACTAGCAAAATTGATTATCATTGTCTGTAATAATGATTTAACATAAGAATTTTTGTATTGATCATGTAATTTGACACTGTTTCACTATGTGTTAATGACATGTGGTAGTCGTAAACTGTTCCGCGATGTTGGGAGGGAAGTGTATGGGATTAGTCTCTGGGGGATGTTGGGAGGGAAGTGTATGGGATTAGTCTCTCGCTCTTACATCAACACTCCTCCCTTCTCTCTTTGACATAACTCTCAGCCCATAAACAACACTGCTAGCCAATCCCATACATTCCTCCAAGCCTTCTTTGTTTGGTAGGATGGCTGCAGGCAATGAGTAAGAGAGGCAGAAGACGGTTTTTTTTAGGTGTCACATTCCAGCGTGGCAAAAAAACCATGAGTCACTGTGTAAAAGATGCAAAAAAAAAAAGGGCTGGACATCATAAAAGAAGCAAAAAAAAAAAGATAAGAAATTCTACTGCCCAACACAGCTGTTGACCTTCTTTTAACAAACCTTTGTAGATTACCTTTACCCTACAGCATGCTACAATGTTTTGGTTTGAGGGCCATAAGTTATTTAACTAAAGTATTTTCCAAACATATCACAATCACCACATATTAATGTAAAAAAATAATTTTTTTACATATTTACTAACCTTAAATAAATTTAATACAACAAGTTTATCTGTATACATTAAAACTTATCTTCACACTTTGTTATTGTTCATTTCTTCCATATAACGGTTAAATAAAACATTTAATAAATTTTTCCTGCATTGGTTTAATAAAGTTGCAAGCAAAAGGCAAGTATTCAAAATGCATAGAACCGAATACTGGAACCTAAATTTAAATTGTAGAATTGGCACCGGAACTGGAATTGACATTTTTGGTTATTCGACCCATCCCTATTGTAAATATTATCTGTCTTTTATTTGTAAGTGCAATTATGCAAGAAATATTACATGTTACAAAAATGCTTTGAAGTGGTCTCTGGTTTTTGTTGCAGTTGATGAGCAAGATGGCACCTCTAATTGGTACAGCTGCTACTGAGAAACGTTTCCTAGATCGTTTTGCACTTATGTGTGGTGACCCAGTATTTTATGTTCGGAAAGTTTGTGCGACTAATTTTGGGGAGTTCTGCTCTGTAGTTAGTACTCAGTCCATGGAGAACACATTGGTAAGTAGTTGTGTCCACTTTTGTAGTTTGTAGTGGTTTATGTTTTTATGGAGTTGAAATGTGATGTTTGTAATTTTTATTTTGTTGAATAAAAAGTATTTAGTCAGCCGTCGGACATAAAATGAAAGATAATCAGAAAATTATAATCAATACTAATATAAAATAAGCTTATTTCATAATTTAGCAAATTTCTTTAAAAAAAATTCTTATTTTGTTAAATTAAATTTTATGGGAAAAATACAAATTTAGTTATTACTTCATTAATTTTCTGATTGTATATAATTTTCAATCATGTTAAAACACTAAATTGGGCATTTATTTATTTCACATTTTAATTAGGACATAATTAATTGAAAATATTAAATATTTACCCATAAGTATGAAAGGACAACCTGAAGAGAGCTTACTTGTTTGAGTTTACCAAGATTCCTACACCACCCACATATAGCTTCCGTTCATTTGTAGTTAGAGTATCATACTTGGCAAACTTTTACTATTCTTCCATAATTAAGGACGACATGCAGGTATTTACCAAATGTGTGCAATTTTGTGAATATGGGGTTGGATTGGGCAAGAATCTGTCCAAATTAAAATGACTCCTTCAAAGCAGCAACCATTTTCCTGGGAACCATGAAATGTCATAATTTGGAGTTTTATACTGTATGGTTGGTGTAATTGACTAAAATAAAACCCATAAGTTCCCAATTACATTTTCTGCTTCTGACAAACACACGAGTAAACAGTAATTTCGTGTTTCTAAGTTTTCCTGGTTAACAAACTTAAATTTGTCAGTCCTTTCTGAAACATTTTGATGGCTTTACTATAATGGTAATGCAGCCATAGTCACTTCTTAGTGTAGTTTATGGTGAGCAGTTATGCAAAAATGCTACACCTGTTTACACACCATTTTGAAACTTATTAAAATCTTGTTGGTAAAAAGCTTTAGAATTTGGCAGGTATGAAATATTTAATTAGAACTGTAATGTACGCTTACTTTTAATGAGTTTTTACATCCCACATAATCATATCTTGAGCATTGTAAAAGTCTTTCAACTGTTTGTACACTTCTTGTATTTTGGGTAGTAAAACTGATGTAAAATTAAAATGACAGCGCACACTGGCAACATACATGTTCACTATGAGGTATTACTGAAAAAACCAATTCACAACCTAACTACAAAAAAGACTTAAAGATTTCAGTATACAGGCAGCTCCAGCAGGATGTAATGGTTTTCAAACACATTTATTAAGACCATATGTTGCAGGAGTAACAAAAATAATACCACCATGGAAAGCTGTTCATTTACAATTTAGCATACCTCACTTTTTAAAAATGACCTAATTTTCGTAGCTACCCTGGCATTGAACACCACATGTACCGTATTTACCAGAAAAGAGGCCGATCTTGATTTTATACAGACCCTAATGTTTGCAGACTTATCACCAGGAAAAAACTATTTGTAGCAAATGAGTGTATTTAAATTAATATGTAACACTAATTTTAAACATTTTTAACAATGGGCACACACATGAATGCTTTAGACCAGCCATACTCAACCTTTTTTTATAGGGGCCACAAATACCATTCAGTCGTAGTGTCGTGGGCCGCAAGTAAAAATTGTTTAGGTGTAAGTAAACAAAAAACTTAATTTTAACATTTAACCATGTATTTACTTTTTATAAACATAAATATTTTAGGCTTTAACAAAGACAGTTTATTTAAACGTTTTAATGCGATTTTTGATAACTGTGAACACTTTTTAAAAACTTTATCAAGATCTGGCTTGTTGCTGCTTGCCAACCTTATCACATCATCCAGATGAGAGTCTGTAAGTTTGTTTCTGTACACATTCTTTGTGTACTTCATTTTTGAAAAAGACTATTCGCACACGTATGTCGACCCAAAGAATGTTAATAGAATTTGAGCACTCCTTTGGACGCTTTTATATTTTTGGGGAATAATGCTCCAAAATTCCACATGCTCCTTTTTTTACCTTTTTTCTTTAAACTAAATTTCTAGGTGGGTGTCGTTTTTAAAATCGATGAATTCATCTAACAACTCTGGGTGATTACAATTAAAAATTGAAGCCAGCTCTGAGATAGTGGTTGTTTCTAAATGCCATGGATTTTCTACAAGCATCAAACATTTTTTAATTTTTCTTAGATCTTGAAACCTTTTATGAAATTCATCTAATAGTGCAGTTATATAATTTGAAATTGTAGAGCAGTTTTCCTCAAAAATGTCGATACGGTCCTCTGTTATCTTAATTATAGTTGGAAAATTGTGCAGCTGTTTGTTCTGTAGTTCTTCATGATAAAGTTTTATCTTTTCCTCAAAAGCAAATACTTTATTCGCCATCTGTGAGACTATGTTATTTTCACCTTGTAAACTCCGATTGAGGCTATTTAGTTTTTCTGTAATATCACATAGAAAGGCTAAAAGACACCACCATCCATCATTTAGTAACTCGGGGTACACTTTATTATTTTGCTCTAAAAACAGTATTATTTCATGGCGTAAAGAAAAAAACCTTTCTAAAACTTTTCCTCTACTAAGCCATCGCACTGAGGTATGTAAAAGGACATCATTATACTCAAAAGACTTTTTAATTTTCTGTGGTTCAATTCTCTTGCTTGTATGTAATTGACACTATTGATAACCGTCTTCATCACAGCTTCAATTTCTGGATTTACAACACGTGCCGCCAAAATTTCTTGATGGATAATGAAATGTAATTAAATTTGTTACATTATATTTTGTCTTAAACAACGTAAGAAATCAATTTTCGGATCCAGTCATTGAAGGACAGCCATCAGTGCAAACACACACAATTTTTTGTATATCAATTTTATTCTGCTCTAAAAAATTGCAAATAGTATCAAGGTAATCTGTGCCTCGGGTTTGACCTTTCATTGGAAGAAATTTCAAAAAACCTTCAAAGATTAAATTATGTTCTGTACAATATCTAACAAACACCGAGCATTGTAATGTTGCTGAAACGTCGGTACTGGAATCGAAAGCCAAGCTAAATAACTTGCAGTTTGTAAGGTTTTCTAATAAGTTATCGTAGATGAATTTTGAAATGTCTTCAATACGCCTTATACAGGTTGAATCGGAGAGCTGTAGTTTTTTTATATTTGACAATATTTGTATTTTGTTGCTGAATTGATCAAAAAGTGCATTGGCCCCACTAATAAATCATTATTTTACCATTTCTGCATTGGTGAATGGTTTCATATGCTTACCAAGAATGTAACAAATTTGATATGATGCCATGGTTACCGCGGAGTCTTGTGATAATGCCACGGACATAACATTTTGCTGTTGTTGCAATGACTTCTTAAAAAAAAAAACTCAATTTCTCACTTCTTAAAGAAGATCCAGAAGGAAATGTTTCGTTGAACGATTTGTGTTTTGTGTTAAAATGACGAGAAATATTGTATTTCTTTAACATAACACTTTCTCGGCATATCACACAAGTAGCTGCATTGTTTTTGTTAGGAACAACAAAATATTCCGTTTCCCACTCGTCTTGAAACAATCTGTTTTCATCACATATTTTTCTTTTATACTTAGAAGCACTCCTGACATTATTTTGATTGAAAAATAACTTTTACATGTAACAAAACCAATTAACTGCAATTACCAGGTGAACTTTGATAATTTGTGTGTGTCATGTAAACAAATTTAAAACAAGTGACGACAAATAAGGCAAGACGTAGGTACAGAAGTGTGAAAGCAAAAGGGGAATNTGCTGGCTGTCTCGCCAGAGACATTGCTATATCCCAACACTGCAAGAGAGATTGCTATATCCCAACACTGCGCGCACCGCGGTAGGGATTTATGTACTTATAGCGCCCATAGTTTCTCTGATGAGCGCGCAATTTAAAATGCTTGGCAATTTGATAACTCCAGGTGGGCCAATCACAAAAGCTCGGCGGGCCGCAGGTTGAGTATAGTGGCTTTAGACAAACAAATAAGTGAGTAGGCCTAATGCTGTATAATGGTCACAGTTTTATGGTCTTCATTATTGTGAATAAGTAGCCCTTACACACTTGTTGGAAATGTTGCCTCCGTTTCATACACATAGGCTAAAGTTGCTGAAATATTCATGAAATAGGTATTTTCTCATGAGACCGTGTTTGTTAAATAACAGTTACACTTCATGTTTGTTTATTTTAAATTATAAACATTGCTGTAACAACTTTCGGGAATAAGTGCTATTTAATTTAATACTTTGTGGACTTATAATTTTGCAAAAATGATAACAGAAAAATAATAGTAGTTGAATGTCGTGGTGTTCTGACTAAACCGTACCAAATTCTAAATACAAATTATGGAAAACGAAACTAATTAGAACACGGCCTCACTTTCCACCATTGTCGAATATTTTTTACAGAAATGCCTAATGCATTCTCGGCTACACTGTTGTTAAGAGTCTTTCGGCAAATTTAATAATTCGAAGCTTATAATTTGAGTTATACAAATTTTGTTCACCTTTTTGATGTCCAAGCACTAGATGTCATGTTTTTCTACGATCGGTTATTACAGATCAAGAAAAATGTACCCTAAACAAAGTTGAAACTTAAAAACAAATTACAGGGTAACCATATATATATATATATATATATATGCAGTAAAGTGAGTACAGTATAAAGTGCACTATGTGAAAATAGAGTATCAATTAGTTGCTACATTGCTGTTTACACTTTATGCACATAAATACAGGTAACTTATGTTTCCTAGTTACAAATCTGAAATTTTTTCTGACAAAAAATATAACACCCACTACAGTAACAAAATACTACGACTAAAAACTATTTACCAAAAATGTGTTTCAAAACTAATGTTTCTCGTTGGAATGGAAAATGCCAACGTAATTTTTTCCACTTGCTTAACATGTTGGCGATACTGCGTTGACAATACTATTGTTCATGTTTGCTGTTTTAAAGTTAGCCGTTGTTTACGAATACAAATTTATTACGTTATGGATAAATTTCATTTATATTGCAGTACTTTTGTGTACTACGGGTAAACCATGAATATATGCAAAATATGATGAAACTTCAGCATCTTGGTAGGAATGTCAAAATTGATTCCATGATTCCTGCGATTCTTGAAGAATCGGAAGACCAAGAATCGAAGCATTAAAAACCAATTACTATAAATACACAACCTATCACCTCTCAATAACTGTTTAAAATTACTTGATTTATGCGAGTAATTGAATCACTCTTAGAAAATTATTTTGTGCATGAAAATGTGAGATGCGGAAATAATCTGAAAATGAAACTACTGGCAGTGTTTAAATTCACCATTTAGTGTATTAGTATTTAGTAGCTTCACTTCACTTTCAATTTGGTTGCGATTTGGTAGTTATGTATTTCAACAAGTTTTGTTACATACTAAAAACAAAATTCTAAAATACCAAGTACGGCATCATTTTGTCAACTAATACGGGTCACGTGACCTTTTAGTAAACTAAATGTGCCAATTCGAACATGGCCTCTTTTTTTGTGTGACCTATACTTTTATCACTTAAATAAAAAAGAATTTAAAAAAAAACTACCACATAGCAGATGATTTGAGCATTACCACTGCAAAGGATATGTATAAAGAACATAGCACTTTATTAATTTGCGCATGACAGAAACTAAACTTTTTATTCCACTCATGGAATGTTCACTTTTGCACTTTTTGTGCCATCTTGTGGCTTTGATATGAGGTTTATTATGGCTTGGTAAGGAACTAGAAGAAATTATATTTGTACCGTTGTAATATTTCCAAGGAAAAAAAATAGCATTATCGCAAACAGTAACATAGTTTCTCGACATCTTACGACTTTGGAACGACCGTGTGGTGTCTCAAGCAAATAAGCCATGTAATTGTTTTAAAAAAAAAAAGAGCAGTGTAAGTTAACTGTCTTACAAACAAAATGACAAATAAAGTGTCTCCGAAATGCCTTGTAAAGCAATAATGGAGATTTTCTTTATTTACGAATGATGCATTCCCAGTCTCGTCCTTTCGTGGCTTTTTTTTCTTGGCTCAAAATCGGCAATCCTGCCCTGCTATGTTTTGTTTATGACAAACGCCAGCCTGTTATAGTATTTTCAATCTACAGTTATTGTGTACCAGTTGCGTGTGAAGAAGAGATTCCTTTTGTTGTAAAACATAATGTGTTATCTTCCAAACTTTTTAGTAATTTCATGTGTTGAACATTTATCATGGCAACTGAGGTTTGGAAATATTTTAGAATAGACTATGTGGATGAAGTGTGGTGCGCGCGCATGTGTGTGCATGCGTACGTGCATGCGACCACGAACACTTTTTTTCTTCAATATTATTTTATGCCTCTTTTGAACTTTTTGGAATTTCATATGAATATGCTACCACTGTTCAAGTGATATATTTTTTGTGTTTGTAATGGGTCTACTACCAATGTAGTCCTAGTTTAAATAATAAAATTTCACACCCTCCTATACAGTATTTAGTTCTGTAAAGTAATAGTCTGTAACTAGAGGAATCATGATTTTTGGAATCTATAATCGAGAGGTATCAAGATCGAGAATTTAAGGCCGAGACAGCATTTTAAGGTTTGATTCTTGGGAAAAATATCTTTGCCTATTTCGGGTAAATGCAGTATCTATTCTGTGCTCAATCATCCATGACATGCTCTAGTAAATAACTGTTCTTTTCTCTCACTTCAGCAGCTATGCATTTCTTAGGTGTTTGATATTTAAGGGTTTAGTAGCGTGGACTTTTTGATTTCAAATATCTCCAAAGGTAAAAGTCTGGTGCTGTGGTACTCTCTGGCCAGTTGATGTCTCCAGGCCGTGAAATTACATGTCCTGGAAAAAGTTCACCCACTATTGCCATTAACTTCCGAGCTGTGTGTGGTGTTACGTTATTGTGTTGAAACCAGATCTCACCATCTTTGTCTACATTAGTAAACTACAAAAATGTGTCTGTTGATAATGGGCTGTTTGTTACTGTCACAGTTTGATTGTTCTCAAAAACTAGGGTCCAGTTAAGCTGAAAGCTGACACCCTGCACTAAACTGTTGCCTTAAGATTAGACAATGGAATGCTCCACTGATCCAATTTGCGACATTGACTACTGCACATTGTTTCTTTGCTTGATGCTCATGTTCCTCACTAGGTGTGGCACATTCTCAAATTGTGTGCAATTAAAATTCATCACATCCCACCAAGACATTCTGTATATAAAATAAAAAATATTCCCCATATAGTACAAATGTTTCCACAAAGCTTCTAATTGTAGAGCTGTCAAGTTTTCTCAATAGGTAAGGGGCAAGAACTTCTTTGTTTTTGTTTTCTTGGTAAATCTGTAAATTGCTGTCAACAGCTATTTGGGACACAAATGTATTTTTATTTACCATGCTATTATTCACTGTGTGTGTGTGGCCTGTCAGTGTTTATGCATGTCTTGTTGCCCCCACTCAATTTTTACTTTGCAGTATTTGCACTGTATTCAGTTTATCACACACATAACCCTTCAGTTTCAAATTCTTGGTCATAATCAAAAACAGTTACTTTTTTTTAGCATTCTTAACCGATTTTGCAACATGAGCAGCTGACTAAAAAAATTACCATCGTTGTTGCTTAATCGTTATCAATGACCTAACCACAAAGAACAGAAGATGAGTAAAGTCTGGAATTGCGCAAATGTTTGTTTGTGTTATACCTACCACCATTATTTATGGTTAGAATTGTCTATTTATAAATAATATAAAAGTTAGCCATGATTCTGCCCGCCAACATGTGCTTTGCTTAGTGATTCGGGTTGATATATATCATTTTTATCTACTTTGGTAATATTTTGCCCTTTCTACCAGTTGATTTATGAATTATTCTCCCTTGAGGATCAGTAAAATGTTTAGTTCCATGTTTTAAGGTCTTTACTATTCTTAAAAGTTTCATTTTTGGTAGAAAATTGTGTGTACACTGACAACAGCCACAGCACACACACAAAGCAAGGAGGATTGAAAACAAAGGACAGTTTGCCTTTACCAGTATGTTCACGTGACACAATACAGTTATGATTTACAATAATTACATTACTGTTGTGCCAATAATGACTTTAATGCCTATTAAATTAAAAAATAACACCTTAAGTATTTATTAAACATCACAATTGCAATACAGTATTATTACCTGAAAATACTTTTCTAACTTCACTGCCAACTTAACTAGGAGGTTGCATCCCAAGCATGTTCAGTGACACGCACAGGCAGACATGCTCTGTTAGTGGCAGTGATGTATCTTAGGTTAATTTCTAGAGTGCTCACTTTATCGTAAAACACCTTTAACTTTGATTTTAAATAAAGCTTGTTTAATTTGAGGAAAATTATGTAAAAATTGTTATGATTAATGCCAAATTTAATGATATTAATATACTTCAGTAATTGGAAAATTTGAGAAATTGGTTGGTATGCTTATACATTACATGACTGTTGTAAAATTGTAAGTTTCAAATTCCTAGAATGATTGTTGGTTCTTTAGTTGACACAGTTATCTGAATATAGTTGAAGTGCAAAATATTTTGCATTGACAGATGCGTAACAGTTATTTATGATAAAGTAAACTTCTTTGTTGCATAGTTTCAAACTTTAGTTTTAAAATTGTGTATTACGGGATAATACCTTAAGTCCACCTTTCATATGTGTAGTACTGGTTGAAAAGCACTATTGTGGAGCAGTGTTCACTCCCAGTAAATAACCATTTATAAAATACTTTCTCAATCGGCCATCCACATTTATTGGTATGGTGGAGGTTGGTTTTTTTGTTAGCTACAATTACATTGGTGTTTTACATTGGCGATGTTTCGTTACTGTCTATAAAATTAATTAATGTTTAATCTTTATCATTAACCTGCAAGTGTAACAGTACAGGTGACATAGAATGTAATTTTTTTTCAGTTTTTGGGGAATGGGATATATTTAAAACGTCCTACACTGCTGTTTTATTTTGCAATGATATTTCTAACATACTTTCAGGGAAAACTACTATTGATTTCAGTATGTTTAGTATCAGAACATCAACTTTCACCCATTGTTTAACATATTGCACCTCTCTCTCCTTTTTTTTTTCTTTCTTTTTTTTTCTTTTTTCCTTGTACACTTAATGTGTTCATTGTATGCTATAGTTGCTTGTGTTTGTAATAAGAAAAGGGTGTCATGTTTAATTCATAAATCTTAATTTTCCTTTAAAGTTTTAACGTAATACTGTAAATATAATTTGTTTAGCTACCTCGGTTTGTGGACTTGTGCTCGGATGAAATATGGGGTGTCCGGAAGGCCTGCGCAGAAGTGTTCATGTCTGTCTCATGTGCATGCACGATGGAGTTGCGGAAAGGAACTTTGGCATCATTGTTCATCAATCTGCTGTCTGATGTCTCACGATGGGTTCGCATGTCAGCTTTTCAAACTCTTGGTCCATTCATATCAACATTTACCGACCCACATGTAATGGGGCTGGCCTACAACAGGATGGGAGAGCTCACCTTGTTGAACCCAGAAGGAGAAGGCTACAAGTACGTAATTATTTACTGGTGTATAGAGTGGAACCGCATTATGATGCCTGATTGTGCAAAATATCACTAGCGTATTATCATTGTAATTAGAGATGAGAGTTCCACTTTTTTAAGGGCTCTGTCCAGATTTGGTTCTTTCAGTTGTTTTTTCAGTGTTTTCTATCAAAACTGTAAAGAACGAGAACTTTTTGGAAATCTGGCTCACGTGGTAGTGGTATAGTTTGCTTTTGATAAAATTGTACATTCCATTTTCAAATAATATTTAAGTGCTTTTCTAAGTTTGGTGTTGATTTTGACTTGCTTTGAGAAATCAGTTTTTCACACAATAAACACATTGCATAGAGTTCATTTTCACCCCAAATAACAAAATACTACAGAAGTAATTGTATGTTTTTTATTTTTAAAAGATTAAAGTAATATCTTATAACATTTTTGGTTCTACAGTAACCAACACCGTGTGCGAGTTCACGGTAATGAAACTTGATTACTTCAAAGTTATTGAAGTAATGTTTTGAGCCGTAGGTGCAGTACCACATTTTAATGACAGTAGTTCCCCCTGATGGCGGGTCAACAATTTACAAAGTAAAATAGCCCATTAAAATAAAATTTCTTATTTTCACATCTTTGCACCTTGTAATGGTATTGTACAATGCATAGCTTCAGTGTTATAATTTGATAATCAGTGAATGGTTTAAAAGTATGTAACATAATTTCTTCCATTTGTTACAGGTTTATACTTTCAAGATTATCATCTACTGAAGTCACAGACAGTGAGTTAGCTAGGGTAATTGCAGATTCAAAATCTTACCCAACAAATAACAATGCTAAGGCAGTTACTAATGCAAAATCGTTTGCAAATCATTTTCAAAAAGTAGTAAGATTGGAAACTATGAGTGTTGATTTCTGGGACTCTGAAAGCAGCGTTCACAATCAAAGTGTTGTGATGGAAGATGTGGAGCCAAATTTGGCAGAAAACCATTGTAGAAATCAACCAAGTAACTTTAGGACAGATTGTGACCCTTTTGGTGCTAATTTTTGTGAAGACGAGGAAAACGTGGTGTACCATAATGAAAATGAGGCTTGTGATTCAGTCCAAGTGGACGATAGGACTTCAGGTGGGGGTGATGTGAACTTTGATAATGATGCCAAAGTGTTGGAAGTGGATAATGGAGAACTTTGTGCGAGTGAAAATGCGGGAAAACTTCAGATACACGTGGAAGCTCCTGGAGAGTTTTTCAACACATTCCAGTTCTGGCGTGTACCTGTCCCGGACATTGAGTTGGACATAAGCCTTACCGAAGATGGCAAACCAGCTGCAGTGCATGTGAAGGCAAAAGTTACGGATGAAATAACTCAACGAACATATGCTTCTGAATTGAATGTTGACATGGACATAGATGTAAGTATATGGGAGTGTGACGTTCTCTTGAAATACACAACTGTTTTTTCAATTTTATATTTATTAGTTATTGCATTATAAAAAAATTTGTACCAAATTTGTTGTATTATTTTGTCTGCAATTTTCTAGGGAGTCTATTTGGGTGGACATAAAGTTTAATGCACAGTGCTCTGTATAAAAATTTCTCCTCAATAGTTAAAGCACCCACATAATATTAATCTTAAGTTTGATGGTATTTTACAAATTACCTTGAAATATGATGCATGTCTCAAAATATTATGGGTATATTTTTAGTAGTTATATTAAAAAAATAATAACGTAAGAGCTGTGCCACATGTTTTATTGTAATACTAATGATAGACTCAGAGCTGCTACCAGTGGTAAGTCCTCTTAGTGCCAATATCGCTAAGTGATAGGCTTATTTATGTAGGATGTTGTCGTTTCATGTGACACAAGTTTGCAGAAATTATGGCACTAGTGGATTGGTCATTCTGCTTAGTGTGTTCATGCACTATTGTAAAAATTGCAGGAATATATTTAGATACATTTGAAATTTTTTAATATATTAACTGCAATTTAAATATCACAGTTTAGGTTCCTGTTAAAAAAAAGTCTTACAAAGTTTTGAATATACATTTCTAAAGTGTGGGTGATCTCTGGATGATCTCGTGTACATAGCCCATAGTCTCCAAAATTTTGCTGCTGTTTTGTATTGAAGTCTGTGGGAAAAAACTGATAATGCAGAAAGGATACAGGTCTGTTACAACTTTAATACAAATTATATAAAGGCGTATGACCATATTCTATTCAAAATGTAACTTTAATGTACGGTGGAACCGCACCATAACCAGTATAGGCTATGATGATACATTTGCTGTAGCGATAATTTTTTTATGTGCCCTTTTGTCCCATTTTAAATACAGGGTCAATACACTTGTAAACGGGTAAAAGATTCCTTTGAGCAACTAGTATAGGGGAGACAGAGATGTGTCTTGGCCTCCCACCAAGGCCAACCTGGTTCAATCCCCGCCCGGGTCACTCCCAAATTTTTGCAAGTAGAAATCTTGCCGGACGATGCCGCTGGTCTGCAGGTTTTCTCAGGGATCTCCAGTATCCCCTGCCCTTGCATTCCTTGGGTTGCCCCAGGTCTCGCCTCATTTAATCCTCATCGGCTCTCAAGACCTCGTTCAAATCTACCCAAATCTCTTGACTCTGCAGTAAATTTTGTCTGTAACTATAATCACCATAGCAATAATTTATCTTGCCATAGTCTGTTATAGTATGGTTTCACTGTACTTTATGCAAGTATTAAGTCCATGTATGAATATTGTCTTTTGAGATTTAGTGTAGCACATGTCAATTTTGTTGGTAAATTGCCAGTGTGAGTTGGATAAGTTGGCTACGAGGCTGGAACAGTGCCAACCAAGCTGCGAGATGAAGAGCCGCCAAGCTCAGATATGTACAGCAAACGTTGCGACAGTGTCCGATCTTGAGAGCTCCAACAACACAGTGGTTGGATCGTGCATGCAGCGAGCTGCTGTGGTCATCAAGCCGGGTGGTGAGGTGAACAGTTGAGTACATCTTTGCCTTTTTGTGCCTCTTGTGTATAATTATTCTGTCATTGTTTTTAATTTTATTTTAATTCACATATAAATAAGGGGAAAAAATTGCCGTCAAAACAGTCATATATTCATTGTAAATGCTTAGCGTAATTAGCAAAAACTTACGGTCAGCGAGTTGATGGCAGCCGTTACAAAATTTACTGCTAAAAATACTAAGTGCAGTAATGTTTCTTTCACTGGATCTCTAATCGGCGAACTTTGTATTTACCAGACAAAATCCGAAGCCACAACCTAGATGTTGCCATTAGTGATGCATTCTGTTCTTTTTATTTTGATTACTATGAACTTAAAATAATAAATGTGTTCATTGTTTTGATGATTGTAGAAATAATGTTTAGGTTGTGTATCGAACCTCTCATCCAGCATCAACCAGCAAACGATACTTGCACCTTATAGATGTTGCTTGCATAGAAGACAAATTCAGTTCACACGGTTCATCCTAACTTAATAATACATAGTTCCAGTTTGTAAGCAGTTTTACTCAGTTTTTCATATTAGTGCAATGCATTTTGTGTTGACCAATTTTGTGTTCCTATTTAGCAAGCTTGGTGAGAGCGCATACAGTGGCTACTGCACGTATCTATAATCTTGTAGCTACATTCCATTTCAATGGCATTGAATCACTATATTGGCTTTTCACTTTATTGAAGGAGTTATTACTTGCTTTTATTTCTGAAGTTAGCAAATATGTTAGACAGAAATTTATACTTTTCTCTCATCATGTAGTGAAAAAATTACTTGTTCTAAGGTAAAAACATAATGTGCGACGTTCAAAAATTTCTGTATTTTAAACAGTAAAATTTTTAATCTGTCAACAAGCAGAAAAATTACAATTTTTCTCAACAAGATTTAAATTATTAAACCATAATCACTTACGTAAAGAGTCAATACGTACAAATCTTAGAATCTGGCTTGTATTTTAGTTTGAACAACATACAGACGTGAACAAAAAATTTCCCGGAAATGACAGGAAATAATTGTTTCCCAACTGACGAGAAAATCATGACTTAACCCCAAAATTTTTGCAGAGTTCTGACTGGTAACAAAATAAGGTTATGGAGATATGTAGGACCTCTTTAAAATGACCCTTTAAAGTTTCCAGAAATAAGGTTAAGACAAGTCGGCCACTATAGATATTTTGGGGGATTTTTGATTGATTTTGACCCACTCCCAACCTCTACATATCAAAATTTGTCATTTTCTGCATGTACATCAAAACCCCTTATTTACACTTTTCAAGGGGACAAAGGAGGAAAGTGTAAATTGAATGAAAGCTCTAAAATTTCATCTAGTACACATCTCATTTCCTTACCTCCTGTAGTAAACACTTTTCATTTATAAGACATTTAAAATACAATTACAAATACCATATAACATCAATTTTCAACCCACGCAAAAAAAAAATACCAGATTTTAAATTAAATTAAATAAAGCTTATTCCACTAACATAGCTAAGGTAAATTAAATAAAAAGTCAGTCGTCAACTCGCACATAAAAATTACATCAGATTTTGTCAAAATAAATAAAGCACACTACTAGTATAAATGAAATAAAAAAAATTATGGATGTCGCACACGATTCCTTGATACCCTCAATTCTTGAAGAATCGTATAATTGAGTATCGGATGTCCAAGAAATGAAGCAACAATCGCCAATTACTACAAGTACATAACCTATCACCTCCAAAAAACTGTTTAAAATCCACTTTATTTGTGCCAGTAAATGAATCTCTCTTGGAAAATTATTTTGTGTGTGAAAATTTGAGATGCAGAAATAATCGGAAAATAAAACTCAACTGGCTTTGATCAAATTTACCATTTAGTATTTTAGTATTTAGTAGCGTCAGTTCTGTCGCGATTTGGTAGTTTGGTTTTTAGCAAGTTTCGTTACATTCTAAAAATTAAGGGTGTGCGGGATCCCGAACTTCGGGAAAAATTTAGGGAATTCATAACGATTTTCTTGTTGGGCTGGAAATAATTTTTCCCCGATATTTTCGGGGAAAATTTATGTTCACGTCTGTATGTGTTGTTCCAACTAAAATACAAGTCGGGTTTCGTGCGAGAAGCTTTGTATAGACTCTTTATGAATGTGATTATGATTTGATGAATCAAATATTCTGGAGAAAGTTTTGATTCTTCTATTTATTCACAGATTTACACAATTGTTTTACAAGCTAAAAAAAATTTTGTACGTCATATTATGTAATGTTAACACTACGTATTTATTGCGAAAATTAACTAAAACTGGTTGCAACTTGCACTATTAGGAAGTTCCGCACTGAATTTGTCTTATATGCGAGTGACCTCTATATGTTGCAAGTATAGATTGCTGTCTGATATGGGACGCGAGTTTCAATATATATAACCTAAACATCCACGTAAAAATAAGCTAGTACACAATGAATGTTTAATTAGACTTCAAATGTTTAACTATTTTACTGAGATCTAACATGGTGTTTTTTTAATATGGGTTTGGTTAAAACGATTCATAACATGCCAGCAAATTTTCTTTATTTTTCGTTCGGAATGTGTTTGTTTTTAATTGTGTGTTGTGCTCACTCGTCGCCAGGATGTTAACAAACTCCAAACGTAGCAAATTTGCTATGTGAAAAAATATAATTAATTTACTTAGCTACTTTTAATTTCGTTATAGATAGGAATTAGCTTTGTTAGCATACAGATCCGGTATGTTGCATTCATAACCTGCCCGATGATATTTGGCTGTGGTTGCAGTTGCACTACCTGATTCAAAGCGTGTCTCTTCACGGACGTTAAAACTTCCACTGAAAGTTAATTTGAGTAAATTTGTGTCAATGTTCATACGTATTGCTACCAAAAATGCTATTCTTGCAAATTTTTTAATAATTTCATGTATTGGTGAACATTTATCATGTCGAGTGAGGTTTGGAAATATTTTTGAATGTGGACAAAACATATGTGTATATATATATTTATATATAAAAATATGTATGTATGTTATTATTATTATCTCATATGCCTCTTCCGAACTTATTGGAATTTCATACGAATATGCTCCCATTGTTCATGTTATATTATTTGTTAGTAATAGGCCTACTACTAATGTAGGCCTAGTTTAAATAATTACATTTCTCACCCTCCTATACAGCATTTAGTTCTGTAAAGGAATTGTCTGTAACTAAAAGAATCGAGATTGAGAATAAAAAAAAGTGGAATTGTTGCATCCTTAAAAAAATTCACTCAAGATAACACTTGTATCCACACGCTTGTCAAACTTCAATATTACTTTTAGTTTATCTGCGGCTGATATTGCTTTCGCACTTTCATGTTCTCCACGACTTCCCACAAATAAAAACTTCATATAATAAAAAATGAGTAGATCAGATGCTATGTTTAAATTAATATAACATACTGCAGACATATTTATTTACTGGACATTGGCTAGATACACGCTAACCTTTATCGCAGGAAATCTCTATAGAATAAATGACACAGTTTTGTTGTGGATACTGCTGTCTCAGTGTTACCACTCGTATTTTGGAGGGATAAATATACATGGGGCCACCATTTTGCTTTGAGGCGTGTTACAGGCACAGTATGTAGTGTTCATGCTTGCACTAAGTTACCAGATGTTACGTACGCAATTCAAAAATTAATTTCAGTATGAAGGTTTACGAACTTGTGGTTGTTATCTGCGACAGAGAATCAAAGGCGTAAATAAACTGTTTGTACTTGTTTTGCAAAGCGTTAATAGTAGGAATATAACAAATTTTGTGATGCAATTTGAGGGAAAGTGTTCCATTACTTCTTATGGAACATAAACGGGACCTGAACAAAATGGTGCAAACCGCGGGAAAGCGTAAATACCGAGAACATTAATAAGATGTTTCGCTTTAGTCTATGTTTAAATCCTCTATCTCAAAAATTATACTTTTTTTAAATTAAATTAAAATTTATTACAACATAAGGGTACCGCAACCTCACTTGTCGCTAACCAATTACATTAACTTAACATTGGATGCTGTGTACTTGTTTGTAACACATTTACTGAAGAAATCGGAGATTTGTTGTTTTATACCACACATGAAACCTAACAGTCAAAACTTAACTTAAAATTTTAAACCTTGGTTTCGAGATATAGTGTTTATACCGCACACACGCTACTTTCAAAAACTCAATTTACCGAAACTGTTGTTTCAACTGATGGGTTAAACATACTGGAGGTCATTTCTGGCATCACTTTTAAAAGGGAGGGGATGTGGGAGAAGGCTGGAAGTGAGGAAAGTAGAATGTATCTGGTTCTCATCACACGTGATGGGCTTGGACTTGTGGAGAGGTGGAGGCCACAAAGGAAGGAAAACTTCCCATGGTTGCATGCAGCTACTGTCCATAATTGTATTTGTAAGCCAGTTTTTAGGCCTACAAACAGCTGATGGTAGGTCCGAAAAAATTAACTGTAATGTCTTGTCGACATATAGTAATTGAAAACTTAGAGAAATGTATGTCGTAACATTGGCTTTGCTTGTGGAAACCTGTTGCCTGATGAGGAGGAGGGTGGTTGAGTCTGTAGGTATTGGCTAGGCTGGCATCATAGGGGTGTGGTTGCTATTTTTAGATATTCTCTCTATGGCTATTACTCTGCTCACCAAGAGAAACATAATTTACAGCAACAAAAAAGTTCATAAATTTATTTTTCAAACGATTTAAACAAACTTTTGCCTTTTTTCACAGAAATTCTTTCAGTTCCTCAAATGAAACGTGGTTAAAAGAAAGACTGTCACTATTTTTACGTGTTGCTGCCTTGCATTGCTTCCCGTGATAAGTCCGCAACAATTTTTTAAAGGCCGCTTGCAGCAGCGAGTGTGTCACATTTTGCGCACCCCTGTTCTGAGGCGGAGTGCATTTCTGCGGTTATCTCGAAGAATTATCTGGTTCATTGGTCTTGTCTCTCAGAGTGCTGAGAACCTTCTAGATCTGGCAAAGCGAGACTATTTAAGCTCTGACTGGCCTCCGAGCCAAGAATTTTTGGGGGTTGAGAGTTTTAAGGTTTGTGCGAACTTAATCGTAGGGTGTGCGAGGACCAGCGAAACGATGAACCAGTAGTGAGTCACGTGGTGGTGAATGTGACCAGTGGGAGTGAAGTCTGCAGACACCGTTTGGATCAAATCCTAACAACGTAGTAACCACGTCACAACGTATAAATCACATCATATTGCAACCATATAATTCACAAGTATACAACATATCTACTTATGTCTTAAAGGCAGTCTTAAATGTTAAGTTCAGAGTTTGCCAAGTCAAAAAGAAATGATAAATTTTGTTATTTAAATTTAATTTCTGTACTTTGCAAGGAGTGCAGTTCAGTGCCCTAGGATTTTTTTTTATGGTACATCCATTTATAGCTGATGTGACTCAGTTGCAAGCTTATTTTGTTACGAAATTTTATTAATTAATTAAACGATTCTTTTTGAAACTGCAGATCTCGTTTGTTTTAATTTCTAGGTAAAATGTACATGGTGCTTCGCAGTGTCGCTTCCAGTTTATTTCAATATTAGGTGACTTTAGTTGTGTGTGGGATGAAGGTAGCAGAATAACTTATCTTTGTATATCTGTTTACACGGTATAATATTGTTATTAAAGTGATTATTAATTTTATATGATGTTTTAAGGACACTTTATTTACCACACACAAATGTAATTTCTGCCACTCAGCATGGTTGATTAAGGTTATATAAATAATATAAAGGACATTTGTCAAGCTTTTTGCTATTGTACTATTAAACAAACATGTAATAAACAATCACTGGTACACATTGTTCCTTTGGTTTAATTTTCTAGACTTCGTTAAACTTTGCTTGCGTGAGGCAGAGGAATATCCTGAAAGTAGAACTTCGGGCTTCAGAAAAGTTGGAAGTAATCGTAAATGGACCATATATAGTTTTCCTTAATTGAAACGTGTAGGGTAGTAGTGGGTATGGTAGTGGATTTGCAATAATTTGTGTGTTCAAATTCTGATTTAGAAATAATTTTTTATATTATTTTTTATACTCTTTACAACTTTAATGCAAGGAATTTTTATTATTTTCTTCCAAATACTTAATACTTTATTAGCAACACAAACAACGAAAACTAATTGGAGAATTTATTGATATTTCCATGGAATTCATAGAAAGTTCCTTCCTAGGAAAAGGAAGTGCCCAAAACATAGAATGTTGTATGATATTCTGTTCCCAATTTCACAAAGTCTTTTCAATATGTTTTTGTAGTAATTTAAAATAGACTTATGCTGCATTAAACCATGAGAAGAGCAAGTAACAGATAAATGTTTTGGTACCTATTTGAGGTACGCCTTTTAAATTCCAGCATTTAATTTTTTTTATTGCACCTCCATTTCTGATTTAGGACCAGTATGTTGCCCAGCTTTAAAATCAGATGATTTCAATCATTTAGTTTTTGCTAAAATTACTAAAAGATTGATATTTGAATTGTCCCTAAAATTGTTACTCAATAATGATATTTGAATTGTCCCAATACTAATTACATGTTTCCTGTTCTGCTTTTTTGACCGCTAGTGTGATGTGGTGGTAGCACATAAAAGTATTGACCCCAGTTAAAAAATGGAAATACAGTTGGAACCTGATTTTACCAGACCTCATGGTTATTGATAACAGCATTTACAATTTATTCCCGCGTGACATAATAGCAGACTGATTTCGACATTCCTACTTTTTTTACTCAGAAAAATTTGGTTAAAGTGTGCTGTTAGCATTGTCAGTTTTTAATCTTTGCTAGTGCAAAAGTAACAGGTGTTTTTTAATGAAATAATAATTTATTTCAATAGATGGGTATCTTCCAAAGGAGGTCCATTTTCAGTATCTTATGGAAAAATCAGACAATTTGTTGATGAAATATAAATTTATTTCAATACCTAGGTGTCTGCCAAAGAAAAATATACCTCAGGGAAGAATACATTGACCTCCCAATGACATCTGAAAATAAGTTTAAACACAGTGCTGCATAACTTTTTAGCAGGAAATAACTTTCACCATACTGGAAAATTCCATTTGACATTCTGGGACATCTGCTTTAAATAACTCGCAATGTTATTGGGCTCTTGTTGCTATGCACACGATAGTGGACAGTATTAAGAGATAACAAGGTGGAGAGATGTGTGGAGGTGGGTGTGTGTAGAACAAGGCTTTCCTTTATGACATGCGTTTAGTTAGAACAGGCAATTTTCAAGGCATGGGGTGATGCGTTCACTCCAAATCATTCCGTTTTTTAATGGATATCCACCTGTTGTTTTTACCCTTTCTTTCAATCTCCATATTGCCGCTTACCAGTTAAGAATATAGACACTGAGACTCTTACAGTTTGTCAGTTTGGTGTAACAAAATTATTTTTAATTAATTTTTATTGCAATTTTCTAGTTATAATTTTTTTTTAAATTATATATATATATATTAGCCATTGAGGTAGGTCAATATTGCAGGGTCACCCTTGACAATGAGTTTATAAATTATTTCATAATGTTTGTATGCAATACTACTCTATCAAATTTGCTTTTTTATTGTGCCAGATGTGTTTATCATACAAGCTTTGTAGACATTACCATGGTGTAGTTTTAAGTTAATGCTCTTACCCTCAGGTGGTAAAATTGTGAATTTTTATTGCAGCCACAGTGAATAGGACAAAATTCAAGCTGTTCAATATTAACCAAGATTTGAATTTTGATGATATGTGTGACCCCCTGGGCGGCAGACCCAGTTTGGAAGTGAAGCAACCCGAATTGTGTGGAGACTTTGTGCAGGAACACTTTCCAGTGCATCATGCAAACATTGTACAGCAGAACATAGTGCCACAGCTTCTTATTGACTACTACGTGTCTATGACACATCCATCACTTGCCCAGAAGACTGACAATGAAATAACCCGTCACTGTGCCTTCAGTTTGCCTGCGGTGGTTCTTACTCTGGGCAGACAAAACTGGCCTCTATTGAAAGAAATGTACGAGGCACTTGCTTCAGATTTGCAGGTAATCTATAGCATGCTAACCTCTCGTCTAGTGCGCTACCACACTCTTAAACTATTTTACTTTTTATATTTTATAAAGTAGTTAGTTTCTGTTATGTAAACAGTGTTCCCAGTGCATATTTGTGTGGTTAAATTTTGAAATGGGATGGGTGGGTTGTATTTTGAAATGGAATGGGTGGGTTGTATTTTGATTTCTTCGGTCAGTCAGTTTTTGACTTGGTAATCTGGACCAATTCAGTTCCAAAAAAGTAATTTTTTTTTGTTCAAACTTGTAAACTCAATTTGTACAACATAGGATGATAGCAAACTTGGCCAAGCATAAATGTAGCATGTGTAATACAGTATATGCCATTATAACTTGAGTATAGTCCATTCACGGTTGTAACACTGTGAAACTTTAAAATACTGTATTCGTGAATAAATGAAACTTTAACTTATCTTCTATAACTTGTAATGTTTATTTTGTATTAAATACAAATTAAAAACAGTGAGTGCTGTGATGTGTTGGCAATGACTAGTAAGAAATAGTTTCCAGTTAAAATATTGTTTTAACCTGGGTAGCTTTTTGGTATGATATTTGGAAATTAAACTTTGCCTATTGATATATTTGAATTTTTAGGTAGCACTGAAGGAAACTCATTTCATTGTTACAGTTAAAAATATCAGCGCAAATTACAGTGCTCAGGCCCTAGAGACATGGTGGGTTTTTTTCGTTTTAGGAAAAAAATTCCATGGTGGGTTTTTTTTTCGTCTGAGGAAGAAAATTCCATGGTGGTTTTTTTTTGTCAGAGGAAGAAAATTCCATATGGGGTTCGGATCCCCCTTCCTCCGTCACTCGTGCGCGTACTCCCTTTCGCTCGCTTACGCACTCTCTTTGCTAGCAGCAGGAAAATTATACACGTTTTCAATTTTAGCGTATTTAATACTTATTGAAGCAAAAATAATGATTTTTGAATATGTAATTTACAATTGAAAAGAGATTTTTATGTTCGAGGTGTGATTATGGAACAGTTACTGGTGTTTTCTCTATTTCAATTACATGAAGTTAATGTTTCGTGAGTATACAGTGATAGTGTGAATTGGTAAAATGTGACATATTCCCCTTGAGGAGGATAACTGTCACGCGGTAATGGCCCGGTTTCGGGTGTATGCTTGCATCCCTTTGTTTCTTACGTAATCAGTGCTCCTCACACACAAGTCAGCGGAGGACTGTGTTTATGTACAAGAATCACATAACCGGTTATGCCCTGAAAAAAAACTAATTAAAGGTGGGCAAAAAAAACACAATTGAACAGTATAGTGAATACTATTCCCACCCGTGAGGGGGGTGTCACTTCTGCTGGCTTTACCCGTTGTGGTGCTGAAGGCGTTTTAAATTGACTTTGCTCTGTAGCCTCCTACGGGTCGCACAGCAGGTAATTTTACGTGTGATGAGTTCTAAGTGGTGCCGGCGCTAGGCCTTCCGTTACCTAGGCCAACTTGTATCTACCTAATATTAACAACACTTGGAGGAATTTATCGATTGGCAACAGAATGGAATAGGGAGTGGAGGAGAAACGTAAACATGTGGAAGCTCTGCTTTGCGGCGAGACAGGATGCAAGCTTTGAGGATGCATGTGACTGCCACGGATGGTGGAATGGCACTTTGACCTACACGTAACCTTGACACTAGGACTGAATATAGTCACGTAGGTTCTGCGTGCAGTTCAGGTTATATTACTGATTGTTAACTTTTTTTGATGAGACAAAGTAAAACGCTGCAAACAGTGTGTACTAATTAAACACCAATAATGCATTATCACATTGTTTGATGCCAGTCAAAATGTTTCTTGTCCAAGTCTTCATTTTTCACACTTAACATGTTTCCGATTTGTCCCAACCAAGGCACTGTTGTTTTCAATCTGCACGCAATTTGAAATTATCGTTGATAATGTAGATGTCTGATTGTCAAAACGTTAATAGCATCATCACACTTTTTTCTCCTTGATCTACAGCATTTAAAATTTCTAATTTTGTTTCAATATAAATTTGCTGCAGCTTTTTTACATTTGCATTCATTTTGCGAGTTTAAAATGCAAATACACACAACTAATGTATTAACGAAAAAAATCAACACTGTGGTCTTATATCATAGATGGCGTACACTGTTGTGCATGTGCACATTTGACCATAGAAACATGGGTTACATGGTTGTGATCACGCCCAAGCTATGATACAGAAGTCTGCCACCACTACCGCTCATGTCGCAGATATGAGTTGGCCAGCCATTTTGTTCAAAGTGTCGCATGTACATATCATGTGTGTCTTGAAGCTACTTGTATTAAGTTTATTTACAGTTTTTTATGGTGATGCTTTTAGGTTATACACGTATTTATAGTGAGTGGCGTGTAGAATATTATTATTTATGGGTGTTTTCTGATAGCGGCCGTTCGTAGTGTAGTTGCAGTCTTGACCCAAATAAATTCCGATATTTGGAGGTTAAAACTGCCTTGTCCTTGTGGATGTTTGGCGGGGCTAAATCGTTACTTTGTTGTACGGAGATTTTCATTAAATGGAGTATTCATTAATGGAGGTTTTACTGTAATGGCTATAAAAAAAATTTCCTAGCCTCAAATTAATTAGCAACAAATGCCTGGCAGTTAAATGAACTTGTACCACCTGAAACAAAATATATTTTAAGTGAGGGACATAAGCAATATAGCTGGCTAACAGAAAATAAGCAACACACATTTTATCAAACATATGTTTATGTATAGTGGATTTTTGATTATTCGTTCTTATTTATTTTACAGTATTCACTGGTTTTTTGTTTTAGTCCCGTAAAAATTCCCATATAAACAATGCTAATTTCATACCACATTTAACGATTGCCAATCATTCCCGTAACATCTCTTCAAAACAGGCTGTACATTAACCGTTTTTGAACGCTATTAAAATGCAAAACAAAGCGAATAATCGACAACTGGTGATATTGGTAGTGTTATTCACATCCTGCAGCAGTTTTTCGTGTTCTATAGACTACTATTATTTTTATATTCTTACTGCGGTCGTAGGTTGGTGACAATGAGAATGAATCTCACAATCTCTGACACTGTATCAAAAGATCTATGATCTTGTTACTGTAAAAGGAATTTGGCATGAGGTTTTTGACGGTCTTGATTATTATAGGACACTATCAGTTGCTGGTTTGGATAGTACCGAAAGGGTTTGAAAATGACTTGGCATGTAATGGTGCGCAAAATTGTCGCAAATAGATAACTTGTGGCAATTTTAACTGAGGGGTTGAGCATGGTTTGGTCGACAAGGAAACAATAAACAAAAACTTTAAAATAAATAAAAATTAGATTTCACTCAAAGCTGAAGTTTTTATTTTAAAGTGAATATTTTATCAAAAATGGTCTTGAATATGTTGTTTTTAATGTAATACTTAGGCTGTTCATTTGAACAAACATAGTATGTGGTATATAGAAGTGAAGATCATCAAATAAAAACACAGCAGCCCAAATTTTTTAATGTGAAATCATGACTACTTAAGTTTTTATTTTGACTCCTAATTAATGCATGAATAACCTAAAAACTGAATAATGTGGAGTTTGCTGCCCTTATATTGCCAAACATGAGTTTCATTTTCAGTGCCTTCTTGTGGGGAGATTGGAGGATTGTTGGTTAATTTGAACTGTGTCTTCCGAATAAACTGATATCGAGGAAAAACCTATTCAACAGCTTTTGTAACCAAATAATGCCTACGCACCAAGCCCTAGCACAGCATAGCTTGCGACAGGCATAAGTGTGCAATGCAAAAACAATTAATTATTGAAGACAGCAAAGAAATAAATTTTAATTGTCATGTTTATCCATTTGTCTCAATCACTAGTTTAAGGGGTAGTATTATTAATTGAGTGAATAAACTGCTGTTCTTGGTGATGCTCTTCAGATCTCCTTTCCTCATCTTACGTGTCTTTCGGAGTGGGAACTAGTTGCCCAGCAACCAGCATGATGTCCTTACACCCTCTCTCTGGATGAGTATTTTGTAATATTTAACTGAAATAAAAATACATTTAACAATAATTTATCACGTTGTTGAAAGATACTGTCCTTAGGACTGCCTGGGTAGACAAAGGGACTATTTGGCCATGCTGAGTGCTTTGTCCCAGTGACTACAAATCATACGCGGCGCCATTGGTGTTTCTCAAAGGGTCTGTTGCTATGCAGTTGTAAACTTATTCGGTTAAATTCGTTACACATACCTGAACTTTTGGTTTTCTTGTGGTGGCAGGGCAGACATTTACCTTCACATATATGCCTACAACAAAGTTTGTCGAATTTCCTTCAAAAGCACAGGGAAAGTATTAGAAATCTTTAGGGAAGCTGGGAATTTTCGCATTGTAGTTTGGTAGACACCCGGGTTGAGTAAACATAACGTACTTGTTTAGTTGATGTAAACTTTAAATGATATCACTTGGCAAGCAACGTTTATATTGATGTGAGGCAGGATATGCAAACAGAAGAAAGAAGAAATTAGTGTCCTTTCAGAAGTGTTTATTTCACCGTAATCTGATACTCACATATTTCACAGTTATTTCAGTAATGCCATCTACGATTCAGATTCTGCTAACAGGCACTTATGATCACTGGTACTAGTTTCCATGTGCTGCTGGGTAGCGTTCTGCACAAGGCTAGATTGATTACTGAAATCACTGATTTTACTGGAGCTAAAGAGGTTGTGCAGTGCCAGTGAAACAAGATGGTGGGAGATGATACGTTGTGATTTGTCCAGAATATTTACAGATGCGCGTACAGTAGCATAATGCTATTAAAAATCAGCCTGGCTGAAATTCTTTACAGAAGCAACACAAAAATAAATTTGGAACTGAGCTAGTTAAAATTAATTTTCTTAAGCAAACCAGTACGTTCTTTCATTTTTAAGTAGTCTTTTAAATTAAGAGAAATATAAATGTGAGTATTATATTCTTATGTTAAAATTCTTTTTCCTTTAGTTTACTGAATACTACTGTAGAGAATACGATAACTGTAAACTCACTGATGAAAATGGTTTCTGTTTACAGCAGGCTGTTCACTACTGACAAACACTGATCGGTGATCTCAGTGCTCGTCAGCAGTAACAAATCTTGGCCGACATATAGTGTGACAAGCTAGCATTTTTTTCACTCATTTTAACAAAATTGCAAGTCCATATTCTGGTGTTTTCTCTAATTAAAATTACACGAAGTTAATGTTTCGTGAGTATACAGTGAAAGTGTGAATTGTTAAAATGTGACAAATTCAACTAAATTGACTAAATAAGAATAAAATAAACTCACAAATTAAACTGTACTTGTGATAGGAATTGAAGTGCGTTCGCGATTGGAGGGGGGTGGGGGTTGGTGCATCATTTAAAACTTTGTGGTACATTTAGTATAAAGGTTATATTTAAGCATTACCAAGAAAAATAGAATGAACTTCTCTGTGAATCAACTCATACTTCAAACAACTAAGCCATGTATTAACTGGGCTCAATTCCAGAACCAAGCCTAGACAGAATTACAAATCCAATTCTTCTTAATTTTTTTTTGTAATATTAAATTTATTCGTATTCTTTATCAAGAATTTTTACACATCAATAATTGTTGTTCTTTTCATACTCATAGGTGTAGTAATTCTGTTTAAAAGAGACACTTAGACAAAAGCATTTTACACAATAGTATCACATGACTAGTGTTCATTTATTAAATAAAGTGCCCTATTTGACGTAAACAGGATGGGAAGCTTAAATGTAATTGTATTGAGAATATTTATTTCAATATGAAAGACGTGGTCAACAATCATTCACATAATCAAACAAAAAAGTTACCAATTGCAGTATAGGCCATTCACAGTTACTTCACACTTTTCTGAAGTCCTGCTAAAGTTCTACTTTTTTTTACCGATTACGTATCCTTCCGCTAAATGTAAACACAAACACTGCCATGTATTGCGTTTTAACTGTTGAATGCTTCTTTACTGTTTTCAGCTGTGTAAAGAATCTGTCATATTTCAAAAAACATTTCATACGAATGTTTACTATTTAGGTCAGCTTTATGGTTTTTTTTTTAAACAATGTCTATGTTGACGATAGTTATTATGCTTATTATTTTACATTAACATATTTGTTATACACAACATAGCACATTCCACAGCAGCCAACCTGTACGATTTGTGCGTACAATGTAATGTCTTATTGTATTATTGTAAGACTGCCTTATTTATTTCTACGAATTACCACGTGCATCACTAATCAATAGTGCGTAGTAGTGCAGACTGCGAAGTGGTTGCAATGGAATTTTCCATGAAAGTCTGCGAGGATAATGTAAATATGACAGGACATTTTTGATTTCTATAGCTACTCATGTGGTTGAAACTGTGTCTGCCTTCCATATAAATGCCACATAAATGTTGCAAAAAAATTATACTTAGCCTTATCTTAGGATGTTTGTAAAGTAATAATGTTTCGAGTGGGGTCAATTTTTTTTGAGCTCATTCCCTTTCCTGTATTTCATGTTCTCATAGATATTGCAATGTGCTTCCGAATCGGAAGGAAGTGACAAAAGAATTCCTGCGTTTAAGTAGCAAGTCCGCAAGTGTCGTTGAGTGCCGGAGTGTTGAGTTAGTGGATGTGTGATTATATTATGGAAATAATTTTGGGTTTTGTTTTAGTTGTGCCTGTGATATTAATGTTTCTCACTGAGGCAAGAATGATTTGAAAGTTCGTGAAACAGTTGTGGGGGTCATGTTGTCAATACTAGTAATACCCAACAGCAATGCAGAATGTGAAAGGGTGTTCAGTTCTGCACAAAAAAAACTGCTTTTAGTTCTAAATGGCAGGCGAAAGTGCTACGAAAAAGATTTTGATGCCAGTTTCCTGAAAGTTGCAAAATTTGTTAAGAGTACTTCATTCCGGAAGTAACACTTAAAAAAAAGAGGATGAGAATTGTAATATTTGTGTTTTGTTTATTTCTAAGAGAAAAAACTTTTATTAATAAGGTAAGTAATAATTGCTGGATTCTAAATTTCTTCCAAAGTTTTGTGTTATTTATGTTTTGTATGTCCGGTGTCCATTATGTGCAGAAATTATGGATGTTTGGAAATTTGTACTATTTTTAGTTTTCAAAACTTTGCAGCCATGCATTACATGTAATACACATTAATATTTTGCCGCTACAGTGTTTAACCCTGTTACAACTGCGAGGGGAAGAACTGTAGTATACACTGAAGAGCCAAAAAAACTGGTATAGGCGTGCGTATGCAAATAACAGAGGTATGGAACCAATCATAGTAAGGCGATGCGGTCAGCAGCGCCTATATAAGACAAGTGTCTGGCAAAGTTGCTAGATCGGTTACTGCTGCTACAATGGCAGGTTATCAAGATTTAAGAGTTTGAACGTAGTGTTATAGTCGGCGCACGAGAGATGATACATAGCATCTCCAAGGTAGCAATAAAATTAAGATTTTCTCGTATGACCATTTCACGAGTGTACCGTGAATATCGGGAATCCGGTAAAACATAAAATCTTTGACATCGCTGTGGCCAGAAAAAGATTGTGAACGAACAGGACAAACGATGACTGTCGAGAATCATTAAACGTGACAGACGTGCAACCCTTTCTCAAATTGGCGCATATTTCAATGCCTCCTGCATACCTTCAGACATTAGTCGAGTGCATGCCAAATCGTCTTGCGGCACTTCTGCGTGCTCGCCCTACACGATATTAGGCAGGTGTACCAGGTTTTTTGGCTCCTTCAGTGTATAATTTCTTGTTATTGATGTGTGTTGAATTATTTAGTTGAAAACACTGCCTCAGTAGAATAAATATTAAAATGAAGGAACAACCAGTACAATGAAAATACACAGTATATTTAAGCACACAATTTGTTTCGCAATTCTTTTGTACGTAGAATGATAAAAAGATAGCGGTGAACATGCACACAAGTAGGCCCTATCATAACTTTTATTCCGCTCATATTTCTATGAATTTGTACTTACTGTTTTCTAGGATTGTCATTTATGTAAATTTATCTGGCTGGGCTTTGTATTTTGTTGTGGTTATGGCAGAAACGTAAGCACATCACACATTTGTTTCAAACACCAAGGGCGAGGTTACAACATTTTGATAAACAGATATGACTCAAACAATTAATTTCGTTTTAAAACAGTGTAAATTTCACACATCCGATATTTGCAATCACACAGACACACTCCCACTGGTCCAACATAACGTAATGGCAACAATACTCTTTCACAAACACAGTGGTCACGACTTTCTTTACAGTATATTTATTCCTGCCGTGGAAAAACAGATTTATCACATCGTAACTTGCCTAGGTAGGTTTAAAAAACACGAGTAAGAACTTGACGCTTCGTTCAGAAACACCTCATGTCATCGGAGAGAAAGAGGCTCTGCTCCGGCTATTGAATTTTCTTCCTGCAGCAAAAAAATTGCCCTGACACTAGGGCCTACGCATGGTAATTTGCGCTAATATTTTTAATTTTAATAGTGAAATATGTTTCTTTCAATGCTACCTAAAAATTCCAATATATCAATAGGCAACATTTAATTTACATTTCCTACTAGCCATTGCCAGCATATCGCTGCTCTCGCTGTTTTTAATTAATATTTAATATGAAATAAATACCACAAGTTATAGAAGATACTAAGGTAAAGTTTGATTTATTCAAGAATACAGTATTTTAAAGTTATCGGAAAAACAGGTTGACATGTTATGCCTGTGGTGATTTTTCAACTGTTCGTTTCAAAACAACCAAAGAAACCGTGAATGTACTATATTAAAAAAGTGCAATAAGTTGTCGTCAAACAGAAATAAAATGGAGAAAACCCAAGTCCAAATAACACAAGCAAAGTGAGAAGCTGAGTGAGAGCGCTACGGCAGGAAGCATCGCACACTGAAACATTCAGCTGCCTGGATGGAAGATTGTGGATGGAGCTGTATATTTTTCAATGTGCTACTTCCAATACAGCGCTCACAAACAGAAACTCATCATATAATGACCAAAAAAAATTAATACATTTTCCCCCAGCAGATTTCCTTTAAATATTGGACTTTTTCACCCAAATTTTTTACTTTTGATCGGAAACAAGTTCTTAGAGAAAGACGGACATTATATGGGGTTGATGTAGAGAGGTTCTACTATATCATAGACAAGCATGCATGTAGGTTCTGCCTGACCAGAGGAGGGATCAAATGGCATGGAAAATCAGACCCTTTGGACATTCCATTATTGGCAACTTTCTTCTTAAAGGAAGTGTGCATTTCATCTTCTAGGCACTATAGAGATGCAAATATATGTAAAGGTTGGTTCCATAGAGCAAATAATATGAAGAAATAAAGTACATGATGTACCTATACCATGCAAAGAACTTCTTGGCCGCTTAGCATCAGCCTATTAACAAGAATTACCAAACCCTGTTGACACATCTATTACAATAATTATAGATTGTTTTCCTTAAAGCTTTAGTTTACAGTTAATATTAACTTAATACATTTTGTTTTAAATTTTTTCTTGATAATTTGTTTTTGATCACCCATAATAGTTTTTATATGCTAACTTAATGTTAATTGCAATCCACTCATCCATTTTACAGGTTTCAGTAATTATTTTAGTAATAATTTTTTCTAAAAAAATTTATTTTTCATGTTTAATCATATATTTTTAGTTTTTTTTTTTTCTTAATTGAGGTAAGTTTCTTTTGTGTTTTCAGTTTATAGGATTTTGTTTATTCTGGAAGTAGTTTCGGGGTTTTGGTATTCGTTGTGGGTAATTGCAGGATGTGACACTTCTGGTGGGACGTTTAACTACCGTTGCTAATTATCGCCGGATCAATCAATTTTAATCTGTGGCGTCAATCTACGACAGGTTAATGTAGTTGGTCCCAGAAGTGAGTCTAGGGTTAGGATTGCCTTGCCATCTATAAGAAGAGGGCGTAGGCGTGCAAAATTTTGAGGGTTTCAAGATGCTGCCTTTTGTATAGGCGCCGTGCCATGTTACTGCAGATGATGCCTATAATACTTGAGGTGACGCGGACCCGATTATAAAGTAGGTGGGGCACAATTTGTTCATAAATGTACTTCAAAGCTTAGACCAAGTATATCTCTTAATGATTTTGCACAGAAGGTGGAATGGCAAAATGTATGAGTTTATGATGTAAACCAGTAGTCCACAGCTTTACAGACTGACTCTAGCGCCGGAGCACATAAATGGCTAATTACCCTGAGAGACTACCAGAACGGATTTTTTCTAATTTGTTGGAAGTTGTAATGTTTACTTTCAACCTTCTTTTGAGTGAATTTCGTAATTATTTCAAGTGTCTGTGAACATTCTTTTCATGCAGACAGGATATGTAGAAGCATGGTTGCAGATGTGAAGAGGATTAACAGTTGGGAATTCCAACAATTTTAATTGTGGCAGTTTTGAACATATTTTAAAGCAGCAATAAAGTTTTTCCTTTTAATTTTAAATTTTCTTGCTTACATACTGTAAGGATGGTGGATCATTCGAAGTAATCAGACTCCAGACAAAAATTAAACCAGATATTGGAGAATTTTTCAAAGTTTTAATAAAGAGTCTGCAATTTTGAATTTTCTTTTCGCACCTTCTTGGAGTTACTTTTTTTCCCATTCCGAACTAATAAAATCAGAATGAAACCCATTACCCCATCTTAGTTCAGTAGAAAGTGTAAGTTATTTCCGAAGTGATCCTGCATTTGTTTTGTGTGAAACTTTATTTCAAGGAGTGTTTATTGGTATGATGAAAGTGTCACCACAATTACCCCGACTAGTAATAACTCACAAGTTCCTACACTTAACATTAAGTTGTGTAATGAAATGAGAATTGAACCCAAAGCAAAAATCCAACACACTTCTAACATCTTAATAACCATTACAAGCAACCAACCACATACTACACTGTCAAGCATTCTTTGTGTCACTATACATTATGTGAAAACTCCATTGTAGTAATAACAAATTACAATTCTGTTTATAAAGACCTGTTTAAATATAGTACCAGAGAAATCTATAAACCATGTACGTGGTATTTTTTTTTATACATAATATACAGACATAGTGCCTATGCGTTTACACATACAAACTGCTAATTTTTTACATTTGTAGAAAACATGTTCTGGCAATTGAATTTTGATAAGAAACATCTATTAAACACAGATGTAATAATTTTCATCAACTTAAAATTGCATGTAGCATATAAAAATTATTTATCATGCTGTAACTTGTAATGGCATCACAACCTTCTCTTCCCTGTCTGTGCAGTTTTAATTTGATTGCTTTTCATTATAAACATCCTCATGTCATTCGATTTCTTGTTAAAAAAAACTGACACTTTAGAATTATTTTGCTTTGAAGCTTATTGAAACAGTATGATCTATTTTCTTATGCATAGATGCTGTAATTTGTTGCACTGTAAGTTTACCAACACCACATGGTCATACTGTCAAAACTTTAATTTTGTTTAAAATTTATGCTTCAGCAAGTTGAGTAAAAAAAAAAAAAGTTCACACTATTCATAGAGTGACCTTGTTTATGAACCATTCTTTTTTTGCAACTGATGGTGCTGGCACAAAGTTGATGTAGTGCCATCATTTCTAAGAAAACTACACGTAAGCAACTGAAAAAAAAATAGGGAATGTTCAAAACCTGTAGTTGTACTAGGGTTACAGATACAAACACTTGATGGAGTGAGCAGCTGTGCTACACATTATCTTGTCGACTAAGCACTAATCAGAATGCGTTACATTGCCTGTTTCAAAGCAAGAAGAGCTTGTTTACAAGTATGGTTTCCTGTTAGGAGGAAAACTAAGATCCTCTATTCTGATAAATAGTCTGAGTTTATGCCATCTGTTCTCCTTGATGTAAAATGGGAACAGATAAAGAAAAATGAGCCTCTTTTGAAAAGTGACTGAATTTTAATGAAAGAACTAGGCAAGAAGTTCTGTGCCTGGTATAATTAGTTTGCCATACCTACAATTTGGTTTTTTTGACTTGACTTGCTTCTTCCTAATGGCCATTGAAGCCAGACTTCATTGTAAGACGATAGATATGGCCGGAGGTAATCAAATTTAATTAATGAAAAATTGTGAAAATTTTACTGAATTTGTAAATCTACTTGTTTCTATAAATAAGTTTTCAAACATTTTATGATTTCACAGCATTTTGTTTTCGTGAAATTCATGGTCATCCACAATATTCTTTTGGATTCATGAAATGTATGGAATTTTTAATCATTATTACACAAATTGTAATTAATTGAACATTTGTCACAAATAAAAACTTTGCTCAGAAATTAGTTTTCAGTGTGTCATCTTGTTCTTTGGTGCACCGTAGGTAAATGGTCAAAAGCAATTATGCATACAGCGCTCTATAACTTGTTCCTACACGAGCGTGTGCATTTGATTTCCGAGGAAGCACTTCTCTTCATTGAAGGCCATGAATACCCTAATCTTAGAAAAGGTTGTGGAACAGTTACGTTTTTAGTTTTATATTATGTTGTCCATGTGTATTAAAGTAAAAATAAATTTAATAAATATTAAATTCTACACAAGTCATCTGTTGAGGCATGGAGAAAAAACTATTTACTGCATAAAGAAGTTAAATTGAGAAGCAAAAAACATGGGCTATTGTGTGAATGTGTTTTTTCTCGGTAGTTATTTAAAATTATGTCTTTAAAAATTTCAAAGGTAAATTAAAGTGACTGGCGAAAATATTTGGTACATGGTGGTTATCTCACATGTGAATGAAGAATGTTACACAGCGGTGACATGGTCCAATACAGATCATTGCTGGAGGTTGTGAATTTAATGCTACTTAAGTAGAAACGTTGAATTGTCTTTTCTGGCTACGCTTATCATGGTATTAAATGCTTCAAGAGTATACCATAACATGAGTTGTTATTTTGACTGCTGGTGATCTAAATGCTCACAATTTTACTGTGACTGGAAATTATTTTTGTGCACAGTTTTGCAGTAAAGTAGATACCAGTAGGTAATTATGATAGTGCTAGAGCATTATCTCAGGACATTACATCCTAACGAACAAGCACACAGTATTAAAAAGCATTATGCAATGTTTTCTACAAAAATATTCTTTGAATGATTTGTGACAGGGAAGTGTCAGAGAATTTTCACCTGAGTCAGGGAAAATGTAAATAATTGCTACTCTGCAAAAGTTGTTAGTTGTATGAATACAGAATAATGTAATGAGCATATGTATTTTAAGATTTCAATTCTTAAGTTTGTGAACTGGCAATAAATACATCTTTGTCAAGTGACATAGAGCCTATATGTACAAAATAAACTATTTGTGTTTGTAATGGGCAAAATGGTATTTTAGTAAACACAGCGTTTTAGTAAAGAAAAGTATATAATTAACAAAACAATTTTTCCACAGTAAAATATAATGCCTGAAAGGTTTTTTCGCACCAAAATATTAACACTGAAATGTTTTATTTACAGAAATTGGGCAATTTTAATTACCATTTTTCAGTGGCCCTAGATATGGCCATATACAGGATTGTCATTTTGAGTATTCAGTTTTACTTGGAATGCGAATTTTGGAAAATTTACAGGCTGCAGAAAATTGCATAAATGTTCTGCCTAGAAAATGATTAAAATGGTTAATATTTAAGTTTAAAGTGCACTTAACATAACTACATACAAGTATGCGTATGTCCCGTGGTGTCAGTATTTTAGTATGAAAGAATAAGATGGGCTATTGTAGTACTAAAATCAAAGTTCTTTTGGTATGAATAGAATGTGGACTGCAAATATTGTTACAATTTACAGTGGAAAGTACGGCGTACAGTGGCTGCCAGTATCCATGAACTAGCTGTTATTTTGGGCGAGGATATTGCTACATCAGACTTGGTGCCTATTTACAATGGATTCATAAAAGATGTTGATGAAGTTCGTATTGGAGCTTTAAAACACCTGGCAGACTTCCTAAAGGTAAGTTTCAAGATTTTCATCATTTTGAAAGGGTTGTTGCATTAGCTTTTGCAAAAGCACATCTTGTGTAATTCAGTGGTAAGTTAATGTTGTGTGCACCAGAATTTTTAAATAGATTTTTTTCTAAATAAACCTACATATATGCTTTGGATATTTTGTGAGGCTGTGGAATAAATTCAGTTTAAGAAAATGTTTCTTATGCACCTTACTTGAGGTTGTGTTAGTAAAACTGTTTAATATCTTCCTTTATTTTCTGTTTATTTGAGATATGCTATAGGCTATTGACAGAGCATTTTTGAAAGCCTTGCTAAAGATTTAATTTTCCTTTATGTATTCTTCAGACATGTGTAAAGCTTACATTGTAATAGACTTAATGACGTTATTGTTGTGCCAGTAGAGTGAAATATTGAAACCGTTGACAACTAAAATTTGTTACCTTTTTGCCAGTTCATACTATGATGTATGCAAAGAAAAAAAACTTCTCAATCTTGTATAAATTTCAATGTTACACTAGTGCAGTATAATACTGTTATAAAATTTTTCAAGGGGTCAGTATAATAAAATGTTATAAGCAGAAAACAGTATTACATCTGCAGGGACACATCAAGCAAAACAAAATTAAAATGTAATAATTTTTGTATATAAATAGCTAGTCTAGTTCAACATCTTCATCTGAACCATTTGATGCAAAAATATCAGTTATCTGAATTTAGGGGCCCCACATTTATGGTAAATAAAATGAGCTGATTTTGTCATTAAAATTTTGCATTTTCATTGGGAAAAATAATTTTGTCAAATAAGTTTTATAGCAAAAAATGCACTGCAACACAATATTAATTAGAACACAAAAAAAAACACTGTCCCTTTTAATCAATTAGTCTTTATATTCCACAGAATTATCATACCTTGATCTTCTACAGAGTATTTTGGTGTTTGTTCGTAGACTTTCTGTTAGCGCCAGAAGTCCTACCTGGTGAATTTACAGGGAGAGGTAGGTGCGTACACAGCCGGCTGAAGCCTGAATGCTGTGCTAAAAACATTAGTCTCCATGTCATCAGTCACATGCTGGCAGGATGCGTGCCAATTTTTTTTGTAACAGTTTGTACACAACCGTGCTGTCACTAATACCAGCTGCAGCCGGCAGGGCAGTACCATCTGCTTAAGTGCAGGCATCTAGGGAGGTGAAACGCCAGTATTTGAACTGCTTACAGTAGTGTACTTTGTCTACATGACTCCTTTAGTAATTATGCAGAAGACCCTACGCCTGTTTCCAGGGGGGAGTCAGAGAAGCCTTTGTTTTTGTTTTTGTTTTCTTAGTGTACACGTTTTTACACAAGTTCCTTTTAGTGTAGCTGTATTTTTATGCATCATACTATCACTATTCACTGTGCATACGGCACGGCCGTGTTTATGGCTTTGCATGTGTTTTTCGCATCCACTCAATGTTTACACAGCAGTATATGCATTCTGTTTAGTTTATAAAACACAAACTTCTGGGCACAACAAAAAACAGTTACTATTTTTGGCTTTCCTAACCAATTTTGTAACATAAGTAGACGACTAAAATTAGTATCGTGGCTCTTATCACGACCCAAACTACAAATCACAGAAGACGAGCACAGTCGGTGTGGGATTTAAGGCACAAATAACTCTGAAATTGATAATTGTATAGGACACTTGCTATGTTTGTGCAAATGGCTGGTTTTGCTATGATGTTATGACTCAAAAATAGTTGTCATAAAACCTTATTGGCTAAACCAAACTTTTTCAAAGTGTTTAGGTTCATTGTTACAGCACACTTCTACAGTGATATTTGTCACTTAAATTCAAGTTTCATAAAAATCTGCCCTGTGGATTTTGTTTTTATGGGATCTAATGACATGGAAGTTTGTCTTAACCTTCCTAGCGAGAATATCACTTTTAGGTTATAAAATTAGAATAACTACAGAAATATGTACGTAATTTCACCAGAATAAAAAAAACACTAACCTATGACTATGTATTTCTCAAAATTGACACATTTAATGCATAATACGATATTTATTACAGAAATTGAGGTTATTTGTAGCAGCTAGGAATGCTCACTGTTTGTTAACCTAGGCACATTGAAAGGTTCAACAAAATGTCAAGGAACTGTGTCAACACATTAAAAGTATAGGAGGAATGTTCCACGTGTAATATGAAGCAGTTTCGTAGCATGATTTGCTAAACACTAATGAATGTACTGAGGTATTGACTCGTGTTCTCGGACGATTACGTAAATATAACACACATCCGCTGAAGTTCCATAATTTGCAAAACAATATTACCAATGCAATTAAATAAAAACTTAACTTAAAGCCATAGAACTGCAAATTTTGCATAAAAACCAATTGGATTACACGAAAACCACGCTGCTAAAAAAAGAAAAGGAGGTTCATTCAATATTCCAGGTAAAGTGGTGTATAACCAGCATTAACAAATTTGCAGTTAACAGACATTGATTTCACAATTCAACAAGGCCATACAGCTAACTGTGGCGGTTTTGGAATTGGCACTTTGTTTAACGTTCATGTGATATTTTAGAATTAAATTTTTAGTATGTAACGAAATGTACTAAAATGCTAAATTACAAAATGGCAACTATCGCTTATTTACTCTGTGGCTATCAAATTGAAAAGTACTAAAATATTAACACACTGAACATGTACACAATACAGTTATTTCCACAGAATGACTCACTCTATGCCGAAAGTTACTGAACTTGGTTGTCCACTGGTATTATGAGTTCCCAATACACAAAGGAATGTCCTTAAATGCGGTCACAATTTTACATTAAAAAAATAAAACACTTATTTTAACCCAATTTACAAAAAAATTTATATGCACTTGTTTTTTGTATCAAACTTAATGGGATGTGATCCAACAAATATCACATCACATTCAGTTGTCACTACCATTGTGCTTGACACTACCATTGATATCACTCAAATTATTCACAATTTATGCTAGCAATAATTATTGAACTTAGAAGACAGAAAGTGTGTAGAAGACAATGTGTTCAATATGCTAGATTCCTCCTAACAGCTTTTTAGTTGAAGATTTTCATATTCGTATGGTTTTTGCAGCTTGTGAAGCCTTATGAACGCAGCTGCTACCTCCCCAAGCTGTCACTATTTCTAATGACTGACAACGAATCAAACTGGAGATTTCGAGAGGAGCTGGCAGAGCAGTTGTTGATGTCTCTAAATCTGTTCTCACCAATGGAAGTTCGGAAACACATTACTCCCCTGGTCATTACACTCCTCATGGACAGGGTGGCAGCAGTGCGGCATGTGGCTCTCTATCTGGTGAGTGTTCTTCATAGTCATACATATTTGCATTATCTTAATTTGGATGTACGAACCTAAGACGTCAATACCGTAACTGTTGTGAGAACTTGTAAATTTAGCTGCTGTGGACATAAAAAATACACCACAATGTTATGATTTTGTTTGTAGTCTACTTTTTATTCTGATCAGTTTGACTTTGGTTAATATTCTTTTGTTGAATGCATACTGCTGTAACTCCATTTTATTACAGTGTTAATGCAGTGGGAATGGGTAGGTTTAATTTTATTTAGTGTCCTCTGTCAAGTTCCATTCTCTGATAAATGTAAAGGAAAATGAGTACACATTACTCTTTACAACTTTTTATAACTGTAAATTCTAGTAATGTGACTGCTGTGTCTGTGTGAAGGAATAATGGTGCTAAGACAGTTAATAGCTTGCATGTCAGAAATAGTAGATATACACTACCATGCTTCTGATCCTATTGTAAAAGTGTGAGTAAGATTAACAAAACTTAAATTGAATCCTAACTAACATTTATGGTTGAGGTTGGCTATTTACCCGAATGTAAGACTATGCTTCATTCCAATTTTCACTTCCACAAAAACTTAGGTTTGTCATATTTTCTCATACTAAAAGTTTTGAGGTTAATGTTTTTATTTTAATAGTGAGTAATGAGGTGTCTGACTACATGTTTCATTACAGTATAAACCACTGTACAAAATCTTGAAAATGTTATATATATATATATATAATATATACACACACACGTGAGATGGGTAGAGAGGAGTTCAAATGCAATTGATGTGTATTTTGCTCTGTATATTGTACAACACAATTTTCTATAATTCCATTGCTTTAGGAACATTACATTATAACATTACCTACTGTACTTGTATAGACAAATTGTTTGCTTTTTTTTTAGTACAAGCTCTATTCAAGAGGATTATGATTGTAATTTTCCAGAAAGGCTTATCCTTTATATTTCTTAGAATTGTGTCAGTTCCATCATAAGGGTATTGAATTCACCTTTTATGTGCGTGCATACTTATTACGTGGTATCTCTTGTGAGGTATCAGTAATACAGTAGTCTTGTTATCCAACATTAATTTACCTGACACACTGTTGTAAGCAATGTAGTTCAAAAATCATAAAGAAATAAGAATTACAAATGTTAATATAATCTCTTAGCATTATGGGCTTAGAGACTCTCGAGTTGAAAGCATTGCATCGTAGTGGTGGCATTGTGGCATCACAATAGTGAATTTTTTTAAAACCAATTAAGTTGTTTTGAGTTTATTGTGTCCATTATTGCTTTACCATTCCACATACACACAATAAAAAAGGTATTGTCCATAGAGATCAAATTAAATGCAATCAGGAGAGTGGAAAGGGGTGAAACACAACAGAAAGTTGGTGATAAAAGGTTTGTGAGTTTTAATTTGTCGATTTGTGTTACAATCCCACTACAGGACAAAATATTTAAACTTGTTTAATTTCTCTGTTATACACTGTGAAATATGTCTCTGAAAATAAACTCTTTTTCGTATCCCTGTTTGTAAAGCTTAGCAAAAATAACAAACTTGCTAGCACGACTGGGAGGTGTACATACATCAATCTGCATGTAAACCTTATTTATAGTATTTCTTCGTGTAAAAACGTGGTAGATGAGAGGATAAGGATTTGGACTGTCAATTTTTTCCCACAGAGTTCAAATCCCGTTACAGAATAGAACATCCCTCCCTACTTCCTTAACCCCCCTTTTTTTCAACGTTATACTCTTTCACCTCGCACGTACACTCCTTTCTTATTCTGGTTGCTGATCGATAAATTCCTCCAAGCCTTCTTTGTTTCCGTGTATGGCAGTGGACAGCCAACCTGTGTATTTCGCGTCCACTCAATGTTTACACAGCAGTATATATATTCTGTTTAGTTTATCAAGCACAAACTTTGTGAACACAAATGGCCTAAGTATGGTCCACGGATGTACTACTTTATACACATTATGTTTAAAATAAAACATTAACTACTGGTATGTTGCTTTTATAATAATATTAATAATGTAAATAAATGTATAAATTATGTCTTTATGCTCAGTAATAAAAACTGTTGTGAAACCCGTACAAGTGTGATGAAAGTTAATATTTTCTCAAGTTGAGTGAGTTGAGACAGTGTGTAGACATGAGGGTACTGTGGTTGTGGTGTGGCAGACGACACAGCTGATGCAGAGGTGCAGTGCAGAAGTGAATCTGGTGCGGGGCGTGGTGGCGGAGATAGCAGAGCAGTTTGCCCACAGCACTCGCTGGAACAGGAGGCACACCTTCGCCCTGCTCTGCTCTCGCCTGGTTACCCAGCACATCCTCCCAGAGGAGCAGTTTGCATCAGATGTCCTACCTCATCTACTGGACCTGAGCTGGGACAGAGTGCCCAATGTGCGACTGGCTGTCGCCTGCACGCTCTCCGTCGACATCATGACTCAGCGTGAGTGCCCCACACATTATTGCTTTGGTATAAGCTGTTCATGGTTATTGAGAACATTTGAAAGCCCTGCTTAGATTGACAGTGCCATGGGCTTGATCACTTGATTCATGCATCATCCAAGTGAAACCATAGAATTTTTATTAGTCAACTCTTGACAGAACCACCCCAGTAATAAAGCCTCAAAGTGGCTAACTGAAAAATTATGTTAAAAAATTAAACACTGCTCGTTGACTTGAAACTGTCAGCCCATTTCATCACAAGCCAGAGTTGCATAACCCAAAGACAGACCTTTGCGAGATCACGTTAAAAACACTGGACCAAATTGTTGAAAGGAGGAATAAAGACTTCTCTATCTTTGACACACTAAGAACAAATAGATTGATTACAAGTTCGTATACTGATACTCTTAAACCCATTTTACTGATAGTATCTGAAATCTGTGAAAGTACTGTATTGTCCTGAATATAATATTTTGTGCAAAAATTAAAGACTAGACCTATATGTGGGCACTTAAAAGTGAAGGTGAAACCTCCAGTGATGATGAATAGGTAACTAAAATTAACTATTATCAACATATACAGGACCTATGTTCAGTATTTGTTTTATTTTTTACTTAGGAAATATTTTGTGTGTAGATTAAAAGAGTTACTGTGTCTTAAAAGATTCCCACACTTTTTCCCCAGTCAGAACCTAAAAATCATCAGGTGGACTTACCGTATTTTATCGCATATAAGTCTCACATTTTATTTTAAAAAATTTATTGAAAACTTAGGGGTGTGACCTATAAGTGAGAAAAATGAACTGCTTCCTCCAGCCCTACAAAATTTTTCGTTTACTCTGAATTAATGGCTCGTGGATTGATTTTTCAAACTCTTCAGCGAACAGAATCACTTTCATTTTGAAACCTGCAGTGTAGGTACTTCGTTTTTTCCATCACAAAACTCTGTCACACTTCTTCACTGCCACAACATCAAAACACCACTACGTGCGGTGCATAGACGCTATAAGAAAAAGACCTGCAAGTTGGTGCTAACATTTGGTACCCAAGAACCAATGCTAATGTGCTGCTTTCTCCCTTCATTCCACAGAAAGCTTTCAAGAATAATCAATTGTCAGTTATCGTATGGCAAGAATTGATTCCTTTTATTTAATTTGATTCTTTTAAATTTCTTTTTCTGTTAAGGATTGCGAAAGGAATTACGTAACGGAAAAATTCAATATGTTTTGCATGTTATTTAAAACTTTCAAAGATAAACTGCAGAATTAATGGTTACATTTTTGCTTTTAAAATAAATTGTAAGAAAGAAATTTTATATATATATATAAAGCTCGATCAATTTTTTTTGTAAAAATATCACTTGAAATTAAATTACATGTTTATAAGTTATTTCTTTTTTCCAATAAATATATAAACTCCAGCAGACAAGACTGCGTCTCAAGCGCTATACCTGTACATTCCAAACAAATTACGTCCAACAAACTTGTGGCGCACTGTGATTTTTAACACTTCGAAATTAATGGTGTGACTTATAAAATACGGTATAGGCGAGCTGACTTACATTCTATACAATATGTTTTCAGTAGTTTCCCTCTTCCTACCCCCTGCCTATTACTTTTAAGATTGGTAACAGTTTCTCCCAAGTAGTCACAAAATGGATTTTATTGTCAGTACTTAGAGCATGTCATTTAAAGCTGCGCACTTGTGAGAAAATATGTACTGTGTTCATAATGAAATGTGATAATAAATCATTAATCTGGTTTCACATTTTGTGATTATAACATTTTTTATATTAAGAAGGTGTGAGATTCCCAGCACATTTTTTCATTGTCTGCAAACATTTTCTTTCAGGTTATTTTGCAAGTAACCAGTCTCCCCATTATGAGCTACTAATGCAAGTTGTGAAGAGGCTGCAGAGTGATGTGGACCGTGACGTCAGGTTTTTCGCTGTTGTGCAGCACACACATTCAGAAGTGAGCATTAAGGAATTTTAATGCCTGTCTGATGGACAGGTTCTCATTTTTTAAAGCCTGTCCAGCTATTTAAAATACAATAACAAAGGGTAAAAAATTAAAATTAGTTTTGTTAATGTATATTCTTCACATACTATATAAATAAAAATTGACACTGCAAACTAAGTGGAACATATTGAACACTGTGATTTCAGTTTTCATTATACGCTTCGATCTTCATCGCTATCACATTCATTCGGGCGAGCATGCACTTCTCTTTCTCTTTTGCATATGGTGCTTGAAATGGATGGAGTTTGCTTTGACTGCTGTGCAACCAGAGGTCACGGACACTTGGCAACTTCATTTGATTTTGCATCAGTGATGATAGAAAGTTGTCCCCAAACAAATTTCGCCAATCAGTTTTTGTTAATTTCATTAGTGAGAAACCACATTCACAGTCTGCAGTATGAGATGATTAACATCATCACATACTCGAAATTATGAATCAGTTGATGCATGAACGATTGCAAGAGAATTTCAAAGTGATTGTATAGTTTTGCTAAAGGTAAGAAAATAACTAATACACAATAAATATATTGCATCTTAAAAAGTTACGAAATACCTTTGTTTAGTTAATGTTTTATCAAGCAATGTATACGACCTTAAATAACTTTCCAGTCATATTTATGAATTTCTGTAAAATGTATTCTTTGTATCACCATAAATATAATTGGTTTTCATTGTTTTGTTACTTGTGATTTCTGGCATAAAACAAAACTTGAGTATAAACACTTAACTAAAATTTTAGTTTGGAAAGTTGTATTACTGAAACTGCAGTTTCGGCTGACTGTATAAACATTAGCTAGTAACTGTGACTGCTGTCAGTTGTTGAAATAAAGGGGATAAGGAAGTAGGGAGGGAATTATTCAGTGATCTCCAGGCCTTGTGTGTGTTAAGTAGCGTGCGACTTAACTCCTTCCGGCTACCCCCCTAATTTAGGGGAGGGGAAGAAGCAATGTCGCACACATGTGCTGGTTGTTACATAATGCTGCTGTCAAACATGTGGTTTACAGTACAGGCAGTCCTCTACTTTCGCGCATTTGACTTTCGTACAATTCGCGCTTTCGTACATAGGTTTCTTACACCATAAATTCGACTTTCGCGTGTTTGCTTCGTTCTTTCGTACATAACCAAAAAAAATATCGCGCGCATGCCTCCACGAGAAACGTAAACATCAAAGATATATCGATTGTTTATATTCTGTAGGTTTTGTCTTCGCAAATAATATTGCAGCAAAGTTGACTTATACTACGTAGAGACCTCTGGTGTGGATATACGGAACTATGTTTCCGATATAACTGAACAAATATGCAGTTGTATGTCTGATGTGTTACTACGCTATGGCGCTATGCCGCTCCTGTTTAGAACTTCCGTTGTTTTTATTATGGTTTTTAGTTTCCTTTGAGGTTAATTTTATATCCATTGTTTTTTTTTTTTTTTTAATCTATTGGCGCACGTACATAATTATTACACCACGCAATGAATAACAAACGTAAAAACGAAAGTAATGAAGACTCGGTGTGTAAGAAACAAAGAAAACATGTTGTAAATAGTGTACAAACAAAATTAGACATTATCGCGCAATCGGAAAGTAGCAAATCACTTGCGGCTATAGGACGGTCTTTCAACCTGGGCCGATCCACTGTGCGTTCTATTGTAAAAAGTAAAGGAAATATAAGGGACTATGTTATAAATTCGGGAAATCTTTCTTCTAAAATAATTTCAAAACGGCGGGGTGTAGCGATGGAAGAGATGGAACGGTCTTTAAAAGTGTGGTTAGACGATCAACACCAGAATAATATCCCTATCAGCCTTGCATAAATTCAATGCAAAGCTCTCAGTTTGTTTGAAGATTGGAAAAATTAGTCAAATGTTTGTGTGTGTAAAATATGCCTTTTCAATTGTTTGAACTATTAGCTATATATTTAAACACTTTTAAATAACTTTGATGCATGATCTTGTTTCTTTGTGTGTAAATATATTGTTTTGAATTTTTTTTTTGTTTAGTAAGTTTTTTTCCCCATCTAGGAACGGAACCTCATTTATCACATTAAAATAAGGGTTCTACTTTCATACACAAATTTAGGAACACATTGTGTATGAAAGTAGAGGACTGCCTGTATTCTTTAAACACAGGATCTACAAAGGCAAATACAATAAAAGAAATTCCAAGCACTGTAAATTTTGTTTTAACGATAACTTGCTATAGCGATAATTTATTTTGCCATTGTCTACTATCGTTACGAGTTAAATAATAAGGTTGGGTTTTCCTCTGGTATGTCAGTCCCCTGAAATTCTATGGATAAAGGTTTCACTGTACTAGAAATATTTTTATTGTAATGTATAAATGTTTTTTTTTTGCTCCCACAGCAGTGCGGGAGTGAGAAATCGTGAACCTGCCTTTTCAGCATTTGCCGTGCTGCAACATTGCTCACCTGAAACATGTATATTCCACAGAAGAAAGACTTAATGTAGATGTGTATATAAAATTTCCATCTTTGTTTTTACAAGATATTAAAATCTTCAATTTATGTAAATTGTTTTGGGCTTCAACAAATTTTTTGACTCCTTTTTGTCTTCTGCAAATAAAAATTTTGTTTGTAAGAGTGTGTTTTAAAGTTGTGTATATAATAATTTTAATAAACATATTTGACCATAATTTTTTGTCATGTTTATGTAGCAAACAATCTGAAGTTTTCTTTGACCTGTTGATTTTTTCCTGGACCATAATGTTGAATGTGAAAAGGGTGGTTTTTTCAAATAGAAAGTTGTAATTTGGTCTGATTCTGAATTGCCCACCCCAAAAACTGTTGCATTAGCTAACCATTACAAAATCAAGCTGTTTATATGCACTTAAAATCAAGTGTTCATTTACTTTTTCTTAGTTTTTTAACTCGCAATTTGAAGCAACTGTTCCCTTTTTTCTTCCAGGATCTTGAGGTCCTGGACTGGAGTCCTTCCCTGCACCCAGTGCTAATTTTTTTCCTTCCAGTCCTCTTTCCCCATTGATGTGGCATTGAGAAAATCTAGAATCAGCTTGTAGGTTCTGCATTGCAATGAAAGCCAATTACAAAGTATTAAACAAACAAGAACTGGAATAGAAACTTATCAAGTCTGTCCAATCTGCAGGTAACACTGGTTCTTCAATAGCATCTTCTACCCTAGAGGTTATTGTCTATTCTTTACACATTACTAAAGGTGACAAATCTGTAAAACCTGAAGATAAAACTCTTTCATAAAGGGCTTTTCTCATCAAGCTTGCCGTCCAAGACTAACAGAAATTGTCTGTGGTCTGCCTGGAACTTCAAGAGCCTCAATCCCTCAAACTTTTTTTGTTGCCCCAGGTTGCATCAAAACAAATCTCAACTCAATCTCAACTTTGATGCACTAGAAATATTTTCCATCGCAGTTTTCTTCAATATGTTTCCTATGCTTTTCAGGAAAAAAAACTTGGTGAATGAACATGAGCAAAGGGTCATTTCTCTGAAATTTGGTTAGGAATTCCTCCAACTCTTCATCAATCATTGCAGAGAAAAGAAATTTAGCTTCCAACGATGGATCCCGCATGGTCTTTTCCACCATGTGAATATTCTGAGTGTTCCAAGGGGTTTTCTCCAAGCTCTTTGACCCGCAAGTATCACCATTCCTTAACACTTTATTACACAGGGGTTTTCTGTCCACTGCACAACACACAACGTTTTTGAAAATGTTTTGGAGTCAGTAACATGCGAATAAACTGCTTGAGCCATCAGTTGAAGCTGAACTAGGGCAAGTTTAGCTTCAAAAAAAAGTTTCGCCAGCAAATCTACAGCAGTAGAATGATAGAGGTAACCTGATGTATCCCAGTATGTAGGAACATCCATTTGTTCTTTTTGGCAAATATTGAGGCGCTCCTCAATTTATAGAGCATAAAATGGATTTTTTTTTTGTATACCTGCAGACACTAATGTTGCGAAATGAGCCCCAAGGCCATGTGTCAGGTTATGCTATTTCGTCTTCATTATTTCTGCTTTGGTTACACTATCTCCTACAAAATATTCAGACAACCTACATGGTCCTGGACAAGTGCCTCCAGAGTTAGAATTGCTCAACTATGGTGCACAGAGTTCAACTAGGCATAGTGGGTCCTGGCATTGATGAACAAGGCATGAGAGTTCATGGTTTGACCAACTAAATGAAACTGCATGATGCGTCGTGCTTTTTACCATGGCTTCTGATGGGATTTACATTAGTTTAAGAAATGACAAATTTTTTTTTAATAGTGTACAAAAAGTCAAATATAGTAAAACCCTTAAGAAGGTTTCCACTTTGGATTGCCTGCTTAATAATAAGCTTACATAATTTTTCACCTAACCCTTTAAAGAAGTTTTTCTGGTTAGTAAACTCAAGTTCTTTGATAGCTTGGCTCATTTAGGTGTTAATTACAGTACATTCTTATATGTTCAAGAGATGGTTAAATTACGTTGAGTACTCAATTACTACAAAAACAATGTTAGAAAAACGTGTGTTACCAACTGTGGCAGTGTTTCATTACACATAGCAGAATTTTAACCTTTCAGTGATGGCCACAAAATTAGTGAAAATCAAGGCAAATGAAGCAACTTTGTGGGAAGGATGTGGGTGCTTATAAACAAGCGATGTAGACACTACACTAGTAGAGTCTCAAACAAAGCAATCATGTTATAACTTACCTGGCGGCTGCATGTGTTTACTGTTCTGTGTTGACTTAATGGGCTTCATCTAGCATTCATTTAATTTGACCAAAGCATGATACCGACAGTACTTTTTACCACTGGGCTAGCGGAGTGTAGTAGAATTTTATCAGATGCATAGCGGCATTTCCACTTGTTTGTCGAACACTGCGCGCAGTAAGATTTTTACATAAAGCTTTCATTTTGTTAGAGAAGCGTGTGCCAGGTAGCCAGTTCAACCTTGCAAAAAAAACATCGCGCCCAATAAAAAGTCTGTTACCCTACCTATTCAATCCCAGGACTTTTTCGTGACTGGAAATCTGGGAGAAATTATACCCTAAATAGATGTATATGCTATTTCACACAATCAAATATTTTATTGGATTCAATAGAAATTGAAATATTACTTCAAAGTTTTGGATAGCTTTTGACACATGCAGCTTTCAATAATCAGGTATCTGCAATATTTCAACTCTCAATGCCAAGACACCTGGCATAACAACCCACTGCAAATAACCTTTTTTGTGGTGAAAAAAATATTGTAAAGACCTTTCCAAAATAGCCATTTCCATGGGAGTCATAAACTGTATTACAATAGAGTGTTTGCTGTACATTATGCATAAAACGTGCCCTAGACAGGTAACTGGTTATTTTATTTTGGTCTACTGAACAATATGTAATAGAAAGGAAAAAATTTATTTCTTTCAAGAAAATACAGACATTTAAAGTTTACTTCTTTTTAGGAGCACCTTTCTTTCCTGCTTTCGGTTTAGACTTCTTGCTTTTGTACAAGGTACCTGCTTTAGAAGCAGCTTTCTTCATTGTGAAGTAAGCCTGTGATCGTATCTTGTTTCGGATTTGCCGCACTTTCCTCAGCTTGAATCGATCAAAATCTGTCAACTCACCACGCTGGAAGAAAAGAAATATATATATCAATTCTGTTACTGCAACATTTAAAATTATGAAATAAAAATATATATTCAGGTACCCCAAACCATACATCAATCTAACAGCATCACCTTGTACCAATAAAATGGTTTATCCTAAAACTATGGATCATTAGTATGCACAAAAAAAACAGCTTTTCATGGATTTTTTTACAAGCTACTATAGTAGAATCTTTTTAAATTCACAGGGGTGAGAAACCTAAGTTTATATGAATTGCCAAAATTCACCATTTAACTGCTGCTTTATAAAAAAAAATGTCTTATCATGATACATGATGGCTCCTGCAAAGTAATGGAAAGAAAAAAAAAGCAATGGAAGGAAAACAATGCTTATACAGTGAAAGCTCTTATTCGTTTTTCATGGGACCTACTGGGAAAACTAAACATGTGGACCTCTCCCCTCAAAAAGTAAAACCTAACCTAAAAAAAAATAATTTATTTTCATTGTTGGGTATACTGAGTTGATTACCTGTAATGAACAGTGGGCATATTTTAAATACTGGATGAAAACCATATCTCAATCATTCGATATAATTATTTTATTATAAAATATTGAAATGCACTTAATTTCAAAAATCTGTTGAATGTTTACATAAAATTCACTAAATTTCTGCCAAATGTAAAAAAACTTGCAAAAATCAAACAAACTTTACTGAAAACAATGATTTGAAATAGAACGTGCTAAAAATTGTTGAGTTAGACATGTAAAAAATACAAGTTTTTGAAATTATATTTTACTTTGCTAAAAATGCTGTTGCTCGCTAAATGTTTTTAATTTCAACAAATTAAACAACACTCGCCATCTTGTGCGATAGTTGATATCACTGCATTACTCTTAAAAAAAGTTGTTAGCATAATTTTATCTTAACAGAATTAATCAGTGAAAACATACTGGGCCCCTTTAATGATTGTAATTTACATGGTTATTTACCGTACTGACCTAAAAATTGTGGAACGAGAGTAAAGTTCAAATCCCTTCCATCCATTATGAATGTCTGTTTCTGGTCTGTACCACAACGATTATACATATGTGTTTTATTTGCGCGAATATTTGTTTGCTTACTTAAAACAAAGAAATGCCCGCAATTATGTTTTACCTGCTTTTCGACATGAGTAATTTAAAAACAAATAGTGATTGAATTATTAAAAATAAATTACATGGTTGTTAACAATTGCAACATTCCACGACAACTAGTGTATACTAGCATTTGAGGTTAGGGAGTGTCTGTTTACCTGCTCTTGGCGCTACTAAATTTTGGTAGTACCAGTTTTACAATAGTTTTTTTGCAGATAAACAATAGTTCCGAATATATTTTGGTTTTCAGACAGAATATCTGATCGATGGTTGCAGGCAAATTAATAATTTAAGGGCGTTGCATGTGGGTTTTTTTTTAACATTGTTTATATAGGATATTTGTTGGGGCCATCCAAAAAAAAATCTACTGATACGGGAAAACGACACGAACAAAACGTACATGTAAATAGTCGCAGAGAGCGGCGAGGCCAGATATAATGCCAACTAACGCAACACTCAGCTTGCTGACAAGACAATCCTAAGACATGAGGTCAATACAACAAAATAATTTACATTCTTTAATAATATGGCGAGGCTTGACTCTTTCAATATACGTATCATGTCTTGACAGTGGCATTTTCCACATGTGACCCATCATTCACGTACAGGTTAGTAAAATTACAACAGTCAATAATTGCACAAAACAACTATAAAAAACATGTTTGCTGTCTCGCAACCAAAACCGAAAATAAATACAAATTAAACGTGCTTAAATCATTTGAATGATATGGCTACTAAATTTGAACTCTGTGCATTACTGCAGGCACTATTATTTCCAAGAAAAGCAGCAGCGGTTTATCATTTAAAATGTAAACAATGTCACAGGCAGAAAGGCTACAAAAGATGAACACACCACCACTCAGACCTCTTTTCCAATGTGACCCACCGAGTGAGTGTAAAATACTCTATTTGCGTTGCGTACCTCCACTCTTTTAAATGTGATCAATATTTTTTATTCACTATCTCACGAGCTGCTCTGTTTCATGGATGCACCTCGGTCTGGCAACAGGATAATAACCAAGCTTGCAGTAAGAGGAAGGTATTGAAAGGGTTGCCTTTCATTCTTTCGTTTTGCTTTCACCAGGAAAGGTTAAGTTGTTGAGTTTGTAAAGAAAAGATGAAAAACTTAACAGGGTTTCATCTTAAAGAAAGAATGATGCTACTGTATAATTACAGCGAGTGAGGACACAAAAAGCCAATAATTTTAAATGAGTGAATTAACCTTATATTTAATATTAAGCTAAAGAATTGATTTCTTTATCATAATTAGTGCTTCAGATAATGACAATTGTAATTTTGCTGTAAAGCATAAATGCTGAGTCAGTAATTTTCAAATAAAATAATGTGATCTTTTAGGAATTATATTAAACACCCAGGACTATAATTTTAACTATTTCATTTCCTTAACAAAAATTTCCAGGTAAAAATTTTGATGCTGTTTTACTATAGGTAAACAAGTGACTGCCAATGGCATCCAAATTGAAAATTATTAAATAACAAAAGAATCAATTTGAACATGGCCTGAATTGGATTGTGTTTTAGTTAAACAGATCAGCACACAGTAAGCCTGTAACAAATTCTCTGACATTTCCAGGTATCCTGTTACTTTTTCCCAACCAATAAATCTAATATATAAAATTCTCCCGTCACAGTGTTAGTCACTGAACTCCTCCGAAACGGCTGGACTGATTATTATGAAATTTTTTATGTATACTCGGTAGGTCTGAGAATAGATTTATATATATTTTTTACACCCCTAAGTAATAAGGGTGGCCACCCCCAAACAATTTTTTTTTATTGTTTGAACAAAATTTTTATTTTTTATTTTTTTATGATGTGGCATCAAAAAATACATACCCTCCTAAATTTTCACCCTTCTACCACCAACCCTTATTTTTTTATAGCGATATTAGTAATTTAATAAATTTTACCCTAGGTCGATAACTGATCAATTATCATCGATCATTTATCGATCTAGGTTACAATTTATTCCCACCAGGTGTCTCCCAGTGACACAGCACGGAGTAGCCGGTCTCCACTTTCTCTCACACAATAACCTTTCTCTTATTCATTTGTGCTCAGATCGTAGTAGTGACGTGTTTACAATTATATTATCAATAATTAAGTGCACTTCTTAATTAACTTTATTATTGATCGCAAAGCTGTAATTGTTTGTATTTGCATTTTATTAATATTTATTAAATTATCTAATTTTATATTCCGTCATCGTCCACAGAGCTCCATGCCTCTTCCACTAATATACCACATCCTCACACACTTACAATAAGTTATAGTTATTTTTTTCTAATACTATAATCACTAGAAATACTTTTTATGGCAAAACAACGTTTGCCGGGTCAGCTAGTATGTATATAAAAAAAAAACAATTTTTGTGATCTTCAAAAAAAATTATTTTTTGGTTAGCACTGCAGTTAATATTATTTTTTAGTTGGCATGTGATGAAAAAGCTAACAGGTCGAATACTATATTGTTTAAATAACTTCATAATAATTTCATTTAATATTTTATTTGCAGAATACAAAGCTAGTATAAGCTGTTCACGATAAACTAAGCACTTTTAAAATATCTGCTTAAGATCTACTTTGTTGGCACAGTGTGTATTTTTCCACCTTATGCAAAATTAACATTGCCATGGACATCACTGTGTCCAATAATAGCTTGCTTGGAGCTGTCGTCCTAACCTCTGTTGAAATAAAATTCTGCTGCAGTGCAACAAACAAATTTTGTCTTTTGAAACATTAACACTTGTTTTATTGGGCCATATAACAGTGTTGAATCTAGCACTGCCTATTGAGTAGAATGGACAACTCACCCAAATAATCTCATGCTACATTCAAAAGAAAGCTGACGAGTTGCTCTTTAAGTTGACATGGGCTTAATATTTGTCGTCGTCTACAAATAATAAATTATCAGAATGCTATAGCGTAATGTTAAGGAAAAACTTTTTTTTAATTAATGTGATTTATCATTGCAATGGACTCGCTACATGTCTGCAGTTTTCCAGGGGACTGTCAAAAAATTTCAGTAGATGCGGACCTGACATACATCAATAAAATACAACTTCACTGAACTTCATGTTGAGTATAATGAAGGTTGTACATTATCTGTGAATAAAGTTTAAGTAAGAAAACAAAGTTGGGAATTACAGCTTAGAGCACATGGAGAGGTAATCAGTCGGGCAGTGTGTTCACACAGCGGGCGATGTGGAGATAGGTAAGTCGGAGGCTGGAGGAGTGAAACAATCTACTCTTCCACAGGCTCTTCCAAACCGGCTGGCACCCAGAGGGAAGGTGCTAGGACGCCATGCTGGTTGCTACGCAAGCTTCCACCCCACCAGCTGTGTAAGGGGAGGAAATGAGCACTACAGAGGACAGCAGAAGCTTACTCAATCCAGGTTGCATACCTACACTGATACCTGTTTTCCACGGTGCGTGAAATTGCAAAATAAACACGAAATACACAGTTTCTCGCAAAAAACAAAAATACATTTCTGCTGTGAATCCTCATGTTTATGATGTTAATTTGATAAACCGAATTTTGTTTGCATTTCGTCAGTTTACACTTTTTGTGGCATAATTAATTTAACATTGTTGGTAGTATTCAAATGTGATAATAGGGAAATTACCACACTCTTTTCTCAAAAATGATAAAATTAAATTTTCGCCACTAGGTTATGCGGCAAAGGCCGTTCCATAGATTCTTATATCTATGGTATAACTAAAAATCTTTTCTTACATTTTGTGTAAATGTGTTTTTTAAATTATTCAAGTTATGTTAGGATCACTTGTTGCATCTGGCACCATTTTATTTTTGTTATGGCCAAGTAACATAGTTAAGGTTCTGTCTTATTTTATAGGTGGGGTGGGAAACTTAAGTTTATCATATTTATTATATTTTTTTTGTGGCTCTTATGAGAAAGGAGCAATTTGAACTGCTCATTGTTTTAATGATGCAGTGGAAAATTTTGCTAATACGGAAATAACAATCAAATTACTATAACTATAAAGTTTTAACTTCACCGAAAGAACAAAACACCAATGTGAGAATTACAAAATAAAAATTTTCAGTAAAGTTAAACACATGAAAATTGTTGGATTTTTTTTATGAACTACACTGAAATCAGCTAAATATGTATAGATTCCAATGAGTAATGCAGTCAGTGAAAGGAGTTTCTCAATATCTAGGAATATGACTGACGAACCAACCTAAGCCAAATAATGTGATAGTAATTAATGACAGTACCTTCATTTTCCAATTAAGTGTATGCTACTTTATTTCTGCACTATCACTAAAGCAGCCAAAGTTTGTTGCAATATGAAATATGTGCAAGTGCTTGCATGTTTTTTTCAACCCAAGTCCAGTAAAATTTTTGACGAAATAAATTAAAAATTTATCAAAATCAGTTTAAAAAATGGATGAATTCTATTAAAATATTACACCACAAACATGTGTCTATACATCTCTATTATCGTAATAGATTAATATAAATCCTCCGATCTCCCAGCAAGAAGTCTCTGAAAATGAACTTTACAGTTGGTAATACAAGTCGTTCAAACAATTTTTGCTGACAAGGGGAGGTTAAATATATGCTTCTCGAGGTAACATTTTATTCGGAAGATGCTGTCTATTGAGTTGAATTAATATAATGTTTAGAAATAGCAATTTGACGCCAGATACGACTAAACAGTATTCATCATGGGGAAAAACAACCTTTAAATGCAAAAGAAAACCTATTTGCAAAAAATAATTCCTGGTTAAAATTTACTGTACAACATTTCCACGCGAAACCATTTTCATTGAAATACTACAGTGATGACAGGTGCAACTATGTTGAGCGACGGATAATCTAGATAAAATTTTTGCGGTCACAGAGTTGGAAACCTGTAAGAATGAGACAGTGCTGTAGCGGATTGTGACCATGTTACCGGACAGACACTGAAGGATTTAATTTTTTTGCTAGTTAACAGTTTCCCCTCACCAGCAATGTGAGGGGAGGAAGAGAGACAACTCGATCAGCTGAACTAAAGAGCAGTGCACCCTAGTTTTGGTAAATGGTAGTGCACGTAACGTTTTTCATACCCAGTTATTAGACGTTTGCATAAATAACCAAATCTTAAGTGAATGGATAAAAAATTCTTTGATCTATGCAATATTCTATAAATGATAACAGCCAATAATAGTTTCATTTTTCCAGTACACGTGTTTTCAGCAGATAGTCTCCACTGTATTCACCATAAATATTCTTGTCTTTTACTCAACATAACTGTCTGGTAATTAATATATGTGGAATAAGGTTGGTTTCAACAGCAATTGTTAGAGACCTGAAAAAATAGCATTTGCGACAAAACAAAAAATAACGTGAATTTTAGCATGTTAGTGCAAATAAAGCAATTTTTCCCGTTTTTCTTCAAATAAAGCTATTTTAAAAATTTACACAGACCTTTGCTTGAAACTAAACCTATATTCGCGGAATGAGTTTTACACAATGATCTGTTTTGTTGCTTTGCTAACAAAATAAGGCAAAAAAAAATCTACACAGACACGCAATGAATGTTTATATGACGTTTTGTAGCTGAGGTTAGGAATACTCGTCGCACTGTTTACCAAACATCCGCCATCTTCGTTGCAGCAACTAGTTATTTTTGCGTGTTAAAAATTTTGAATGTCTTAAGTGTCAATAATTTGTGGATCACATTTTGTAGCTTTCTTTGAACGACACACCCGTTCCATCACGCTTTTTCATGTACACAGTTAAAAAATATAATAATCACCAAACAAAAGTGTTACTGGTACTGTTAAGTAACAGTGTTACTGTTAAGGTAGCGAGAATTATTACAAGGCCTTGATGACCATAGAATACACACTGCTAGAAAATATTTGACAGGAAATCAGAATGTAAATTAGCGCACGAGTTAAGATGAAATTTTCATCACTGCTGTAGACACGAAAATTCAGCAAATGCTAATTTTCACATAAAAAATTACGATTTTTGAGATTTCTAGCTGTAATTCACTAATTGTACAAAATCCTGTAGTATTTTAGCGAATTATTGTTTTATGTCACATAGTTGCTTCTTACGACTTATTTTGTTTTCTTGCATATTAGAATACAAATGTATGCAGAGTTGGGCAGTAGATTTCTTCGATTTATCACCGTAAACGAAAACATGTTTTACTTTCCGTAACGTGTGTTTACGGCATTTAAATAACATGACCGCAAGTGATGATGCGTCACTTTGAGTTAACATTTTAGTGCACGGCCCGCAAAAGTTTATTTCCTCACTAGGAAACGCAGCTGTGTTCACGTCTAGCAAGCACCACGTTATCTATGGAATTCACGCCAACCGCTGAGTTTGTTTACATTCATAGCATCATCACGTTTTATCCAACAATAATTTTTTTACAAAGCAGCGCGGCAGTCAAAAATGAGTTTTTATGCATTTATTTATGTAGAATATATCTGTAGATTGAATTGTAACGTGTTTTAATCTTGTATTCTTCCAGCTAAATATGAGCTGTAAAAAATTACACGTTTTTAAAATAAAGGTTTTGTTAGCGGGCCTAACGAAAAAATCAGTTTTTGAAAGTCCAGATAGTTAAAAAAAAATATAGGTAGATTTCTCTAAATTTTTTTCTGTTTGTACAAGGCACTTTTTTTTAAACAATGCTTTTATAATTGTGTATAAATTGTTTACATTAGTCTTCATGAAACAGTATGCCCTTGTCAGTGCACTGTGACCGTTGTTCCAGATGTCGGGCAGAAATGAAAGAAAATGTGAAATGGTTTTTAATGTTGTCCGTTAAAGGAAACTAGTGGTTTTGTCTTAAAAACGTGGCTGTATATTTCTCTGGGAGTTCGGTAATTTTGCAAGGAAATAATTGTTAAAAACACTGCTTTTTAATAGGAATAACACTGCCAGTTTCAGGTTTTACGAATAGTGATATTTATCCAATTATGTATGTCTTTATAAAGAGGACATGAAAAAATGGAGCAATTCGCATGCAGAAACCTGCACTTTTGTAGCAAGAAAATAATAGCTATTTTTGACAAAAATAACACCTACTTTTTCAGGTCTCTAGCTGTTGTGCATTATGGCATTCAACATTTCAGTACAATGAATAAAACTGGTTTTCGTAATATACTTAAGTCATGGCACAACAAACAAAATTCAATGTCAGCAAACCCTATAAAAAAAATTTGCATTCCAACATTACTCACACCATGTAAACAAATACTAAAATATACAGCAACTATATTTTCTTGGGCAGTGAAATATAAGCATTAAATGAAAATTGGATGGCAATATTTATATTTAGATGTGGCAGTAATAGATTGAACGAAGCTCAGCAAAGCTTTTTGATGTGCTTGTGTAACTATGAATCAACCAATTCTTCACGGGTCTTATGACCAAGCAATAAGCTTGCTGGCCTCTCACCGTGGCAATCTGAATAGATTCCTGCTGGGATCACCCTGGATTTTTGCATATGCCAGATGGAGTCGTGGGCTTTCTTGGTGATCTCCGATGGATTCTGTTGTTGCTCGAGTGCAGCTTTATTTCATGTCAGCTCTCAAGAGTTGATGGGCATCTTAAGAACCCGCACCTCAAAGACCAGACCCTAAGTTGAGTGCCTGTCCAACCCTAGAATGCACCCACCTTACACATTTTTTTTATTGCCATCAATTCTTAACCTGCAACAAATAGGTATTGGCCATTTCCCCTTACAAACATATAGTATAAAAGATGCAACAAAAACTTTGTCATTTTAGGAGACCTTAAAACCTAACCATTGGATAAAATATATTGTCAGTGCACCAAAATGGCTTACTGGAATGAAATGACAATGTTACAACAGGATTCACTAGATCATAACAAGAGAGTACAGCATGCAGTCAAAAGTACCTTGCTCTTGGCTTGAATTTTCTTTGCCCACTGTGTCTTCTTCCATTCTTCTTCGACCTTCCCTTCACGCCATGCCTTCCTTACAACTCGTGTGGAAGCACTGTATGGGAACTTGATGCGCAGCCTGGTTAGGTGCAGTTGGTTCAACCGCAGCTGGTCCCGCGGCACTCCGCTCTCCGGGCCGTCCACCAAAGCCTGGCAACACATTGCCACAGTGAGGACAACTACAGTACGCTGCATACAGGCAGCCTTCCATTTATCTGCACTACACGTTCAAATATGTCGAAGGCAATAATACACCCACTTGCACAAGATCTGATTTATTTGGCCTTTTTTTCTTTCACTGTTTTTAGGATTCAATTCATTGGAAATGCACAGGAATACTATGATCATTTCTTTGGGACCAAATTAATAAACTGATCAATGCGGACAACCTGCATGCAGACATCTTACTGCGAAAGCCGATGTACAACAAGCTATTGGTATGTATTGTTGGTTTCTCAGACAGGACTGGAAAAATAAAAATGTGAAAACATTTTCAATGCTGCCAGTTTACCTTCTCCTTTTCAAAGCATGTTTGGCCAGGATGTTGAGGAGTGGTGCTATCTGTTTACTGGTGCACACGAATATAAGAGATGTGAAAGTAGTATACTAAAATATGCATGAAAGGAGGCGGGAAAACCAAAAGAGTGGCAATTTCGACAAGATTTTTGAATCAGGTAAAGTTGCCCATTTTTCTATATTCCCCATTATTTCTCCTTCCACCTCCTCCCCCCTTGAAAAAAATTCTTCCCCTTCCACACATCCCAACACTATTCATACGAAAATACTTCTGCCACATTTGGGTGGCACCTGAGCCTCTCCCTGTTACCATAAGCTGCAAACTGAAGCATGAGAAGCAATATGGGACATGGGGCACTTGGAAAACCCAACATTTAAATTAATTTACTGCACAGATTTGGAGCCAACAAGAACAATTATTCAATGGTGTCTTATGAAATATATATGTGATCTCCTGAAACATGTGTTTGTGTACGCTAAATTTAGTTATTTATCGGAGGTCTTGAGAAATACAAAACTGTCACACATCAGTCCATTATTTGCATCATATATCGATCTGATGGCAATTCCTATAAATTTGGATCATCATGTGTATGCCAGCTTTGGATCATTTATTTGATATAAATGGGAATGAACATCAAGATGCCCACAGTACTCTCCCTCTTGAAAAGGAGTTGTGGGTGAAAACTATCTTCTGGATAAGTTTTTGGTCTGATAGGTTCATCAACTTTCTTGTTAAAACGTGGAAAACCTTTTGCTTGGCCTTGAAGGGCTATGCACTGAATTTAAGGTACCACTGATGATAGAACTGTACATTTGTATGTTGTGGAGAGGGGGGAGGGGGGGGGAGAGGTTAAAAATCTTTTAATAAACAAGTGGCTTCACATTTAATTCAATTAACAATACATTAATTTTTTTAAATTTGTAATTTTATTTATGAGTAAAGCTGTTTACTGTAAAATGAGCATTTCTGAAAGTCCTGCTTAAGATTTACTTGTATGCACACTGTGTATTCTTCCACCATACATAAAATTAACATTATCATGGGTCTAATCACTGTTTTAATGTTTTGGTCAAAAGTTAGAAAAGTATATATTTTACAAATTTGTTTATTCTACAAGTATATAAATTAAAAAAAAAAAATTAAAATTTCCAGTAAGCACAAATTTTTGCCCAACAATTATAATTCAATATTTAGACGAATTACTTTTCCTGTCATTACCAACTTTACTGAGTGCATATCAATGTGCCTGCTAAAATATATAGAGGTACAGTGACATTCTTCCAAGGTCAATTTCAAAGTGCTAAATCAACCGTGAACAGCCTATAATTAGCAACTCCTTTTTAACCCAATACACTTTGACTTCAACCTACACAACTCCTAAGCGACACAAAGAGAGGTGAAATTTAAAATATGAATATATTGACTTTAGAACTAGAACAGCATTGCAGTGGCTGCAGGAACAAAATTCTGCGATACACTATGATAGGCAATTTCATGGTGACAACTGTAACATTCGTCGCCCCACAGTTAGGCGCCACTTGTTACCTGGCCGATGTTTACGTCGCCTCAACTAGCTCAAGGTAGATCGCACAAGACTCAGTACAAGGTGACGCCGATTAATAAAGAAATAAAGTTCCAGCGTAGTTTGTTATATATATTTACTTAACTATTTAGTGACACAGTTCACAGACGGAGTTGCAGTATGCAGAGTACGAACCTCTCCCAGATAAATATAAAAGTACAGACCCAGCGCCACAGTCGTTTACCGCTTATGATAATGCTGCTTCAAACTCCCACACTGGCAGAGAAAAAGTCTAGTGGCCGATGTGGGGGTTGTCCTCACACACGACGCGACCTAGACTACCATTGTACAATGACTGCCTTGAAGTGTTGAAGAAACTGCTCTAATGGCCCTTGCAGCAGACTGACTCTGAAGCACTCCTTCCGACGACTGACTAAAAAACTCGAAGGGCGCCAGACATAGACGTCTTTCGTTCTGCCTCTCGCCCCCCTCTCCTGAGATAAGGGCCTGGCCACGCACGCTCTCCACTCGTTATCGACACTGCGTCGTAGGAACTAAAACTGTTNTGGCCCTTGCAGCAGACTGACTCTGAAGCACTCCTTCCGACGACTGACTAAAAAACTCGAACGCTCTCCACTCGTTATCGACACTGCGTCGTAGGAACTAAAACTGTTGACGCAACATAAACGAACTTCGTCGCCAACCTGAAAATCTAATTAATGCTGACGCTTCACAAAAACTCCAAAGTTCGAAACTAAAACTGTAACCGTCGTCCTGATAAAACATAAACAGCAGACGTCCGCCTGATAACATACAAAAGCACACGTCTGCCGGATAAAAAAACTATAGCACACATCTGCTCGAAAAAACAAACTACCACGGGAAACGAGCCACCACGGCTTTAAACTTCAAACCAGATAAAAATATTACGAAGCTTTCCAAAGTTTCATACACACGAAAGAATTTTACACCCATCCCGAAAAAATTAAGAATATTGCGTCATTACACAACATTGGACCAACCTGCTGCAAGAGTTTCACCCAGTTCCTGGCTTTCCATTCAGGGCCGACACTACGACAATACCCACTGGAGAAGTGTATAAAACGCACAATTTTTGCCAGTAGAAATATATGTATTATTTTTATAAACTAAGAACTCTAAGACCAAGAATTATTTTTGATAGTCCAATTGCAACACAAAAGTGGTCATACATTAATAATCTGATTAAGAAACAAACTGCGAAATGCTGATGCTGACACACATCAGTCCAGCATTGGCTTCATATATCTATCAGATGGCAATTCCTATAAAATTGGATCATCACATGTGTGCCAACCTTCAAGCATCAATTATCATTTTTAAATAATTTGTAATGTTGGAGACATCAGATTTGGGGACTGGAAATCACAGCTCGGTTTTACTCAATCGGTAGACACATGAGACACAAAAGTGGTCATACATTAACAATCTGATTAAGAAACAAACTGCGAAATGCTGATGCTGACACACATCAGTCCAGCATTGGCTTCATATATCTATCAGATGGCAATTCCTATAAAATTGGATCATCACATGTGTGCCAACCTTCAAGCATCAATTATCATTTTTAAATAATTTGTAATGTTGGAGACATCAGATTTGGGGACTGGAAATCACAGCTAGATTTTACTCAATCAGTAGACACATGATACTTAAATAAAGTTGCCATATTAAAATATAATTAAAGAATTTAATTATTTCCTGTGTATTTTATTTAAAATTAAAAACAATTCACATTCTTTCATTAATGCAGTCACGAACAGTCAGCTTAACGAGTCAGTCGAAGCACAGAACAGTGCCGCAGAGTTTATTAATTATTCAAGTCACTAAAACCTCGCATCGCAAGAAAATTAGGGAGACAGGAGGGATGATATTTTCCTCCTAGCACTAGCGACCTCCCACACCGGCAGAAATAATTTAGTAAAACTAAGTTGGCTGAAAATTAAAGTTAAAAACAGAAATAACAGTCACAAGTGCTAGCCGGTGTTGGCAAAATTTGTCACGCTCGATGCAACTTCTCAGAGAGCTGATCGTCGACTGTTAGCAGGTGGCATACGCTCACAGCTAAAGTCGCCACATGCTCTATCCCCACTCCTCATGCCAGAGTGCCAAAAAACCTTAAGGGCATAGTGTGGTACAGAATCCCTTCAGGTACCATGCAAACCCTGCCACAACCACTTTCCCACACCAGCCGGACTGCGTAGTAGTGAAACAATAGAATTTCTAAAACATTCTCGAATGAAAAATTGTCTACAAATGGGGTAGCTATTATCTCCAATTGCTGACACAACCTCAACTGCAACTTCAGAAAAAGCAAACGCATGACAAACATACTAATAAATATTGATAAGCAGTTATATATCCTCGCAAAACAAAAGAAAATTATTATTAACTACATTATTACAAATTAATATAACATATTGGATATATTTTTCAGGAATTGTAACACACGGAATCTTAATCGTTTCAGATAGCAATGACAATATCTTAACAAAATTACCATATGTGATCAGACCATCAGTTCAAGTAGAAGGGAAGAAACAAAAGCTCATTTCAGATCTCTGTATGCACGCAACAAAATCTATCACCACAAAAAGAAACCCTTTCCATAAGCAGCTAAATGAACCATGAAAAGTAAATAGGACATTAGGAAACCATGAAAACCCAAAATTTAAAATAATTTAAATTTACTGCACAAATTTGAAGCATACAAGAGCAACTATTTAATGATGTGTTATAAAGTTGTGTATATGCTAGCCTTACTCCCGGAAAACAAATTTAATTACTTTCACAATCATCCAAGTTCATAAGAAACACAAAACTGTCACACATCAGTCCATTATTTGCTTCATATATCGATCTGATGGCAATTCCTATAAATTTGGATCATCACACGTGTGCCAGCTTTGGAGCATTTATCTGATAGAAATGGGAATAACATCAAGGTTTGGATGGCAGCATGCATTTAGATGGTAAGGTCAAGATACCCACAGTACTCTCCCTCTTGAAAAGGAGTTGTTCGTGCAAACTGTCTGGTAGGTTCATAAACATTCTCGTTAACAAGGAAGTGTGAAAACCTTTAGCTTGACTTTGAAGGGATTATGCGCTGAATTTAAGGTATAGTCCATTCACGGTTTCTTTAGATGTTTTGAAATGAACCTTTGAAAAATCACCCTAGGAGTAACATGTTAACCAGTTTTTTCAATAATTTGTATACCACAAATATTCAACACTGTGATTAACTTTAAAGTACCGTATTCTTGAATAAATGAAACTTTAACTTAGTATCTTCTATAACTTGTAAAATTTATTTTGTATTCAATACAAATTAAAAACAGTGAGAGCAGCAATGTTTTGGCAACAACTAGTAAGAAATAGTTCACAGTTAAAATATTGTTTTAGCCAAGTTTTTGGTATCATATTTATTAATTAAACATTGCATATTGAAATATTTAGGTAGCCCGGATAAAAACATATTTCATTGTTACAGTTAAAAATATCAGCACAAAATACAGTGCGTAGGCCCTAGTGACATGGCATTTTTTCGACCAAGGAATAAACTTCCAATAGGCTGTCAGCAGAGCGGAGCTTGTCACACTCTCACTGTGAAGTTTCACACCAAAATGACACGTTTTCAATTTCGGCATATGTCATACTTATCACAGCAAAAATAATGATGTTTGAATTGGTAATTTACAACTGGAAAGAGATTTTAATGTTTGAATACTTATTATAATATATTTACAGTCGGTTCACGACTGGAAGAAACTTTTGAAAATCAACCTTTGAAAAAACACCCTAGCTGTTAGCTACATGCATATAACATTACAAACAGCGACGAGCGCGGATACAGTTATGCCTTTTAGGTTGCCAGCACAAAGAGAGGAAATAGTTCCAAAGTTTTAACGTAATTGTTAATTTATCGCTTACAAATGGGTGTCGAAGAGACTTGTATCTTATTATGCCAATTATTAATGACTTGATGCTAACGTATTTAGATTTCAACATTTCTTGCATAGTCACATGATCACGCTCAAGGTGAAAGTAACGCGGCCATTTGTTTACTAACCTTTGTTCCATGTGTTGTTGACACACGTGCCAGAGAATTTGTGTGATTATCTCGTTTAACCTATAATAATTCATTTATGTCTGCTGTTTTACTAATATCCGCTCTTTATTATTTGGTTTTTAATAACGTATGATTTTAATTTGTTCTCACTTTCTCGTTGTACTGATGTGTTTCGTGCAAGTCTCTTTCCTTTGCCACTCTATTCTAACGTTGCAGTATTTGCACATAAGAATTGTTTTTACAGTGTCAAAGACGTAGAATCATTCACTCGCAAACTCTGCCGTCCTGTCGAAAACCGTCACAACCATTTTTAAATAATGCTTTACAATTGCGCAAAACATCCGACTCAACCACCACGCCATTTTAACGTCTGTAGCAATTTCGATCAATACTGATGATCTTGCCTTCTGTGTAAGGGAATTTATCGAAAGTCACTAACAATCGATTGTAAATAGACAACTACTATCGATTCATCAAAATAATCACATTTTAGGTTTATAGAATGAAATGTTTTCGCTGGCATCGCATATTCTTTTGTGTGAAATTCTCAAGATTAAAAACTTTACGCTTGTGGAATATCCATTAATAATGTATACATGACTTTTATAATGGGTACGTGCATGTACAAACAGATCTACACACACAAAGTGGAATGTAAACATTGGCAGAAGGATACGAAATGGGCTTGAAAGTAAATCTTTAGCAGGGCTTCAAGAAAGTCTCTTCCAGTCATGAACTGACTATAGATGTGATGGCAGGAGGGTCGCAAATCCAAAGCTAGCAGAAGTGGCGCCTGGCGAGTGTTTACTTGACATGGCATGTTACTGTTCAACGAAGCGTTAATTTGCTTGTTCCGAAATATACTTCAAATTACCACATCAAGTTCATAGATATTGTGTTTTTTTAAACCTACCTAGGCAAGTCATGATGTGATAAATCAGTGTTTCCATAGCAGTAATAAATACACTGTAACGTGTGTCGTGACCACTGCATGTGAAAGGGTGCGGCTACGTCGTAGGCATTACGCTGGTCCGGTGCGTGTGATTGCAAATATTGGACGTGCAAAATTTACACATTTTAACAGTGAACTGTTTTAGTGACAAAGTTAATTATTTCAATTCACGTCCATTTATCACAACCTCGTAACATTGCCCTAGGTGTTCGAAACACAGTAGTGTAACGTGCTTGTGATTCTGTGATTTGAATGTTTGCCACAGTCTCAACAAATTACTAAACCCAGCAAGAAAAGTTTAAATAAATAATTAAATAAACCCAGCAAGAAAAGTTTAAATAAATAATTAAATAAACCCAGTAAAAACTAAGTACCCATGCAAAGAATATGAGCAGAATAAAAGTTACGTTAGGCCTATTAGTGTGCATGTTCACTATTATCTTTTACATCTGTCACTGCTATGTACAAAAAATAAGCAACACGAGTTGCGTGTTTGAATTTACTGTCTTTTTCGTTGGACTGGTTGCTCCTTCTTTTCAATATTTGTTCCACCGAGGCCTTCATTTTAATGAAATACCCCAACACACATCAATAACAAAGAGGTTTAGTACTTCATTTCTTTCCCCCACAGTTGTAACAGGGTTAAACACGGCTGCGGCAAAATATATATAGTGTATAACAAATATGTTAACAACGTAAAATAATAACCATAAGAACTCTCGTCAATATAGACTTTGTTAAAGTCATAAAGCTGACCTAAATATGTTTATTGGCCAAAATTGTGAACATTCGTACGTAATGGTTTTTGAAATATGACAGAAATCTTTGAATGTAAACAAAGCATTTGACAGTTAAAATGTAGAAGCCACAAAGCAGTGTTTATGTTTACATGTAGCGGAAGTATATGCAATTGATAACCAAAAGTAGAAATTTAGAACGGTTTCAGAAAAATGTGAAGTAACAGTGAATGGACTATACCACTGATGAGGAATAATAATGTACATTTGGGGAAAAAAAAATTGGAGGTGAAAATCTTTTAATAAACAAAAGTGACTTCACATTTAATTCAATTAACAATAAATTAATTTTTTTATAAGTATATGTTTAATTTAATTTGTTAACACCAGACACAAAAGGATAACATCTATGACCAACACATTTGCAGTTTATACCTATTTAGGCTACAGCACTCAAAGGCATTCACTTTGCTATAAACTGTTCACTGTAAAATGAGCATTTCTGAAAGCCCTGCTTAAGAACTACTTGTATGCACACTGTGTATTCCTCTACCATACATAAAATTAACATTGCCAAGGGCCTGATCACTTTATTAAGGGCCCGCCTGCTTGGAGCTTTTTCCTGCGTTTGAGGTCGAGAAGCGCAAGAGCTGTTAAGAACTACACTGGCATGCGCTACAAGTGCACCATTGCGGCTATGTGCAGGACTTTGAACAGGCGCGTAGTGTTCTCGCCGTGCTGCGTGTACCTATGGGACTTTCAGAGGTGACCCTATAATTATATTGGTAGAAAGTCTGTAGCAAGGTTCAGTACATGTCCCTTGATTACTTCTGTGTGTGTATACAATGCACATATTTAGAGATACAGTCTTTGTAAAAGCAGTTTTTAACCAATTTGGAGTGCTCTGAAATGGTGTATATAATGTGCACGACATCTTAAAAGTAAGTATATCCCAGACATGTTCGATGGGCGACATGTTGGGCGAACATGCAGGCCAGGGAAGCAATGATACCCGTCGTTCATTGAAGAAGGTTTGCACATTCCTCGCCACATGTGGCCGGGCAGTACCTCGGGCTCTAAAACCTCCCTGATGTAGCGGTTGCTGTTCAGATTTCCCTCAATACGTAGGAGTCGAGATAGCATGTTGTATCCAATGGCACCACAAACCTTCACACTTAGCGTTTGTCCATTATGTAGCATCTAACACGTATGAGGTCATCACCGCAGGACAGGTTGAAGCGGAACTCGTCCGAAAACACCACATTTTGCTACTCAGTATGCCAGCGACAGCGTTCACATGGCCATTGCAGTCTGAGGCATTTGTGGTTTCTGGACAATGGAAGCCGATGCAATTGCATGTGTGCCACCAGTCCAGCCCACAGGAGAATGCGTTGAACTGTAGACGGCCAGGTCCACACCCGTTACCGACACTGTGCGGTCTGTTACGGCCATGCAGAAAAGATGGTGGTCACGTTGCGTGGTCCAGTACCCGCTCGTCACTGCTGCATACGACCCTCTTTTATCCACTGGTTCCACACACGCATCAATGTCGTAGCAGTATGCCCTGTAAGAGCTGAAACGTCACGATATGACAAACCAGTTTCCCGGAGACTGATTATTCTGCCTCGTTCAAACTCACTCACATGCTGATATGGTGCCCTTTGACGTCAACAAGGCATACTGTCACTTGCTTTCACTTTGTTAGATGGCTCTTCACCGACCGAGACTGGCATAACACTGATTTTTCCGGTCAAACAAGAGTGCGCGCTGCTGGGCCTACGTGTACGCTATCTCTCTGCAATTGTAGTCACTTATTGCTGGTACACTGTTCTACACATCCTCCGAGTTTGGGTTCATACGGGCCACTCTTTCTGGGTGTTGCAATTTTCAGAAACAATAGTGCAGTTTCCTGAAAAATCATTTTTTCCTAAGTGACACAAATATTGCTTTTGACGTATATGCATGTCGGTTGCAATTGTGCATTCGCCAGCTCAAACGCTCATGCTGTCAAACTGTTAATTTGTTTAAAATGTATATTTATGCAAAATTATTATTTAATGGTAAGAAAAAAAGAATATAGTTTGTTAACCACTTCCCTTACAATTGAGTACGTTAGCACAAGATTTACTTAGAACCGTAATTTCAACGAAAACTTTACATGTAAGCAAATGGGAAACAGCGAGGATCGTTCCAAGCCAGTCGCTGTAATGCACTGGCCACTGGGCTACGGCCTAAAATGCTAGAACAAACGCTAGAGGCAGCTGTTGTGCTACACATTATCTGTGTCGACTATGCACGAGTCAATGCTTTATCTTCTGCAGATAAAGCAAGATGGAAACATTAAGATACAAGTACATAAGAAATATGGTATATAAACAATATTCTTTATTCAAAAAACAGTGGTGAATTCATGCACATTCCGTAACACTAAAACACGAACGGATTAAGATAGAGACTTAGGATTTTCACCTACTTATTCAGGAAAAAAAGCCTATTGCAAAAAACTACTTAATTTTAATGAAATCATTCACAAATTTTTGAGCACAACTGAGTAACCTTTAGCTTGACTCGCTGTGGCCACTGTAACACTGAGAACTAGGTAACAGTGCACACCTATGATAGGCTATTGGCACCAGCAAGTGGGAGAAGCGTAGCTGATCAACTGTCCTCGAGCGGCCAAGAAGTTCTGTGCCTGGTATAATACTGTCTATTCTTTGTAAATTTCCACCTGTTATTAAGTTTCTCATGTCCCTGCATTTTGTTAAGACACTGGTCACATCAGCTCAAGGCACCCAGCAAAATAACACAATAACCTCTCTTGCTATAAAAAAAAGTGATATTTACTACAAGCTTTTCCCACCAAGGATGTAGTCCCCAAAATTTCAAAATATAATCAAAATTCATAATCATGTAAATGTTTAATCAGACTACAGTAAACTGACTTGAATGTACATATTAAGTAGACACATAATATTGTATTAGTCCAAGAACACCACCGCAAACTTTCCACAGCCACTAATGAAAATTTACTGCAACATGGAATGCTATTTCATCCTGCGATACATAACATACCAAAATAAAAAATGCCTGTGTCAACACACATCAGTCAAGTATTTGCTTCAAATATCGATCAGATGGCAATTCCTATAAACTTGGATCATCACTTGTGTGCCAGCCTCCAGGCAGACTTTTTAAAGCTTTTTAAGAGTATTATTTTAACAGGGTTCAAATAGCACATAAAAGAGGTCCCTGAATTTCATGTGTTGTACATGCATAACTAACCACAAACAAATTAATTTCAACTTAAATAAGAGAAACCTACAATATCATATTTTAGCCTATGAATTTGAAAAACTTCCAAACATAAAATTAGACCAGGTGCAAAATTATTTAGGCTTATAAAGCAGAAAAATCTTGTAATTGGGAACTTCAGAAGGTGTTTTACTAAACTCTGCTGTATCAAACACAAAATATTAACACACAAACTTATGCACCTGCCTCATCAAACTTTTCAGGTGTTGTTAAACCTATTTACTCAGTACCATTTTGCAAAGTTACACCAAGAAAAGTCAACTTTAAACACTTGCAATTATCACAATGATCTACATTTCTGGAAATGCAGCAGCAATACTAAGATTTAACAGTACGTGATTTTACTATTACCATTATTATTACAATTTATTTTATCACCATGCTTATTTAACTGGCAGTCATGTAGTGTGAATGTAATAATTTGATTGACTTAAATTAGGACCATTTTTCATTTTATTTGTCCGTCCAGAGTATTAGAATAATGTAATTTTAACCTGCCTACACAATTTTTTGGATGTTTAAGTGTAATTTTTAATTTATGTTGAATATGTAGTGCCATTCCAAGGCATAGAAGTTTGTTTGAGGTATGTTTATCTGTGATGGGCCAAAGCACAATTTTACGAGTGGGCTTAATTGTATTTAGTACTCTTTTAATTTTGTAATTAACATTTTTTCTCTGTTTATCTTTAGTTTCTTATTTTAATATTTCCATAGTCGTTTGATGGAATAAGAGGGCTCTTGGTCTGATTTTGGCAGTTGACGAACATGTTGGATCACAGTTCTACCAAAATGATATGAAATCGCACTTTATGTTATCATTATAATTACAACTGGGCTTCCGCCTGGTGGCGGGTTCAATCTCCTCTCCCTCACTGATCTACCCTTCCACAATCTTCCTGAACTTTCTAACCCCCCCGCCCTCCTCGCAGTTAGCAATTCCTCCTGCAATTCACTCCATTCCCTTACCAACCTCACAAGCATAGACTGTCTACTCCACTCCGTTCTAACCTCCATACCGTCTGAATCTTCTCACTGTTGTTTTTTCTTCCTTTAAACAACAGCCCCTTAGTTAGCTGGTAGTGTAACTTCCCCACCCTCCCCCTCCATTCACCTGTACATCAGGACCAGCCTTTCAACTCTCTTTCTGTCATTCAATGAGTTCCACCACATTAATTTCATCATCACTGATGCCCAAAAAGTTTGCTCAATTTCTCTACCAACATGTCTGGTTTTTCTATCAGACATGGGCAATTTAAAATAATCCCCAAAGCGCACAATTTTTTTTTAATACTTAAAAATGAAGTCAACATCAGGCCGTGTCCCACCTCCCAAGATGCTGACCACATTTTCTTCGTTCTGTGATGAGTGGAGCGGAAAAGTCTGGGTGGCTCTTAATACTGTGACTCGAGAGCCGATGAGGTGAGCATGGAGCAGTGCCGGAATGCAAGGACAGACAGAACGGGAGATCTCTGAGAAAACCTGCATAATCTGGCATAATTCAGGATGAGCCTGGATCACATCAGTGGGAGGCGAGTGCTCCAGCTTCTGTGCCACTGCTGCCCAGTGCGATGTAATGCTGTCAATGTATTTAACAAAAGTTATTTTGCTACCTAAGGGAACATTTTTCTTCCAAACTGCAACATCCTGTTGTGTGGAAAAGACTTACTTTTGCTCCAGTAACCATTTGGGGGTTACAGCGTTCAAAAACATAAATGTTACCACTTGCAAATTTAAAACCCTTAACATACCATATTGACAAGACTAAGTCACAATTTTTCCTAAAATATTTTCAATAACAAGGGTGCAGCATAGTCAAGCCACATCACAATTTTTGCCTGAAAAATGTTTAGGGCAAGTGTGACCATGGTATTTGTGATACTTGTTACGGTCATGCAATTCATAGTATATCTTACTAATTAAAAAATTTCTTTCCCAATTTTTAAAATAAGGCAGATAACATTTTTAAAAAATTACACGAAGGTTTGCAATAAAGCAGTTTTTAGCAACTATATGCTGACTAAAACAGGGCAGCTATCAATTGTGTTGTCATACAATTTCATTAGTCATACAACTTCTTAAAATAGTTTACAGATTATCTTCAAACTAAAGCAATACATGAATTGTATAGTTTGAAAACTTCAATTACAGTTGCAAATATTCTTTAAAAAATGCAGCCAATAATACTGTAAAATAAATATTGGTAATTTATACTGGGATTTGGTTTTCATTACAAAAATAAAGGCTGCAATAATCAACATTTCAAAAGGTCATGCATGCATCAACGATGCTGTTTTTGTTGAACAGTGGGATTAAAATGCACTGCTTCATTAACAGTGACAGATAATCATGTGCATTATTTTGCTTCTTTAAAACAAAATGTGATTATTTTTGCAGAATATAATGGTAATACAGCGATTGAGGAGGTATTTTAAATTGATGAATTGAACTTGGGCAGCTGGAGAAAAGCACACACTGAAATTATTTGCTTCCAAAATCATTGTATAGTCTATTTCTTCTGAGAATTTCATTTTGAAATGGAAAAATAATTTATTGTTAATATTTAAGAACCATGAATGAAAAAAAGTGCAGCAATGCACTTTTCATTCCCCAACAAACAACTTACCAACTACTTTTGCAAAGCAGTTATTTTGCTAATACTGATATTAAACAGTTTGAGTTAGAAATATGTGGCATGGAATAACGTAAGAATTGCTTCAAAACTACCCACACACATTCCACTTTATTTGTTTTATTAATAGAGAATAGTAACAACACAAAAACAAACTAAAATATGGGTTTGCGGGAGAACTTAGCGTGTAATGGACATAAGCGTAACGAAAACTATTACCGACCCAATAGAAATTACTGTATTCAAAATCGCTGTACATGGAAATACAAATGTTACTTAAAAAATTATACAGAGCTTGCGGAGAAATAAAACCATTGGTAACTGTTCGAAAATTTGTTGTTTTACACAAGAAAACTATTTTTTTTTCTGGCTGGTAGTAGTTGAGGATCTGGATAACACGATAGCGTGTTTTAACGGTAATTATCTAGTTTAGGGGCTTTTCTGAAAAACACAATAAAAATTTAAAATTATGATATATTTCTACTCTACTAATGATGCAGAACACGAATATACTAGGGGCATCGCTTTAAAATAAGTGCAACATATTTTAAAAAATTGAACAAGTTTGTGAGATGACTGTTTCTGACAGTTTGTTTACGTTTATGAACGAAACGTTTTATGCCAACAAAAGTTGTTTTAATGAATTCAGCATAGCTTACCTAGTTGATATTGAAGCGGCCGTAGTGTTAAAATAAGTAGAACATATTAAAAAAAACTTGCGAAATATGTTTGTTTGTGTCTATTAACGTCAGAGGAATTATACCAGCCCCCTACCTAGGTGAGTCAATTTACATTCTTTTGGTGTGTTTTACGGTTCCTTTAAATCCCTGCAATCCTACATTCGTATTTTAGTGTAAAACCCAAACATCCTAGGTTAGTGTAAAACCCAAACATCCTAGGTTAGTATAAAACCCAAACATCCTAGGTTAGTGTAAAACCCTACTATCCTAGGTTAGTTTAAAACCCTAACATCATAGGTTAGTGTAAAACCCAACAATCCTAGGTTAGTTTAAAAATGTAAAATAGTGATTCGCCCATCGTGGGGTTAGGTTTTGTTAGGTTAGGTGGGCACATATTACGAAATTAGTCGGACGTTAATGCCCCTAGTATATTCGTGTTCTGCATCATTAGTAGAGTAGAAATATATCATAATTTTAAATTTTTATTGTGTTTTTCAGAAAAGCCCCTAAACTAGATAATTACCGTTTTAACAAATGGAGTGGTAGGGAGCTTGTTCCTCAACAGGTAGCAGCATGTTGGCCTGCCTCTTGATTCAGTCTTTGTAAAGTTCACTTTTCTCCTATCACTGCCCCATCATGCTCAAGAGAGAGAAGGAGTGTGTCAAGACCATGCTAGTAACTAGAGTGCATGGCGGTTTACAAATGTCAGCCAATTGGCATATACAAATGTCCTGTGAGTCAAGTGGGAGGGCATTTGGAAACTTAACTAATGCTGCTGTTCTGAGGGACGGACTGGGAGAGTCATGTGAGAGCAGATAGAGCTGACTTCAGGTCAGTTACATGCCAAAATTCACAATTATTTGCATGAAGTCCATGTTCAATCGTCTCTAGCGTAAAAATAACAACTTTGACGCATGTCGCGTAGTAGTAGAATAGGCATAGCGTCATTACCACACGCTGCCATCTTATTAGTACATATCCAGGGCAGGCAGCTGACCACAAAACTTTCAACCCGGGGATGAACCAAAGTGCGAAGGACACAAGGAAAGTCCCGTTTATGGCCCGGGGGAGAACCTTCAGCCATGCAAGAGAAATAGTAGATAGGCTCTATGTATTGCGTGATTACGTTCAGGAGCGTTGTGTTGTGCTAGTTCGGTCAACGACAGAAACAAGAAATGTACGATTAGTAAGTCTTTCGATCCCGCCAAAAACCCACTGACCCTGGACATTTCAAACCGTATTATACTTACGTTTACCGAATTTATCTTCATCTATTTCCACGAAAGAACCC